>JBAJNP010001382.1:36030-62979 GCA_036877545.1 Yasuhikotakia modesta | reverse complement strand
ATATATATATATTATAAAAAGTATAAATATTTAAAATGAATGATGTGATGTATTGAATACTTACCAACATTGTTTGTTTATTTATCCTATTAGTTTGTTTTTGTTTGTTTGCGATTACATCACATCATGTGCGTTTTACACAAGGGTTGTTTGTTGCATTGTCACGTATAAGATACACCCACAAGTCACTGTAATGTGTGCAAAACAACCATGTATCCAATGGCAACCTTTGATGAACTACAGCAATTGTGCGCAATTTGACAGACAGCGTCAATATGAGAGACACGATTCACCGTAGCTCTGTGCTGCCCTCTTTTGGTTACTTAAAATTATACAGCCAATAATCCCATAAAGCTATAAAAATGTTAGCAAAGGGTATCTTTAAGGTATTATTTGCTAATGCTCATTACTGCCCAAAGTTAGCTGGATCTTTCTTATACTAGAGAGCATTTTATTGGATAAAGTGTGTGATTGTAGGTGGCCACCATTATGTTTAACTCTCTAGAGAAAAATACAGCATAAAAACTTCAGTTTAACACTGTATATTTGCATTCTCAGCTAACAGTTTTGAGTTGTAATGTGTGATGCCTCTGTAGTGATGTGTGGAGAGTGTTTAGTGATGCAGGTCTGACTCATTGTGACTACAGGAAAACAATCAGTACATACAACAACAAGTCTCCTCATTCCCAATGCCCTTAATTCACCTTTTGTTTCAGAAAATGGAAAATGGCAACGAATCTTATTACGAAAGGCGTTGCAATAGATGACTTCAAATTTTTGGCCCTGACATTTCTCTTTAATACGCAGAACGCACTTACGGCCTCGATTCCCAAATGACAGCCATCTGTGAGCAGCAGAGATGAAGACTGTAACGTATTTCCAGTTTCCTCTCAATCTTCTCCTGCATATCAACAGGGATGGGATTATCTGTGACTGACAAATCGTGCCGGTGTGGAGAACATGTTTAAATACTGTATATGCCCATTTTATTAGCTTCACTTTTAAGGGGCGTCTTCATTCAACATGAAGCTGTTGGTGACACATAAATGAGTCCACATTCCAGAACTTCATTACACAGATGAATGTATTTCAGAAGCACAAGCATAAATGAAACAAAAGTCTGCCTTATTATCTCATTTTTCATAAAGGTTTGTAATTTTGGTTCGACAAATTACATTTTCCACTTCTCGTTCCCACTTTTTCCATACAGTCGGAATTCCCAAATCCCATTCCTATCTGATTACAATATCATTCCAGCCCTGTCCCACCCGCCCCCTGTCAGTAAAGCTGCCCCATTAGCCCCTGTGCAGGGGTGTTAAGAGTAATGGCCCTGCCAGTGTGAGAGCCAACACTGGGGAAATAACACTCCCCTCACCTGGCCTGGAAATCTCAGAGCAGGATAATGAATCCTTATGAGAGCGGGACGGGGGTATATTGTTCCCTTATATGGGGGAGGGAGGCGGGCGTGCTGTTGTTGTTTTTGCAGGTCATTAAGTCGGACTGTGAGGGACATTAAGACCAATGAAGAGATGGAGCCAAAGAGAGAGAAAGTTGGGAAAGATGCTTACAGGGTTCATGCATTTAATGGCCTAAGTTAAGTTCCTTATATGTTTGGTATGACAAAAATGATCCCGATTGTGCCTGGAATTGAGTTTTTCCACACAAAAACTCTTTCACACTGTTTCTGATGCAAAATATACATACAAAATACATGCAAAGACGTACATAACATCTCATGCACGTCATATTTAACAAAACACAGTTCACTTTCACTCCTGATTTAATAGATGCAAACGGGTCAATGCAGAAAGTTCTGTTTTTATTGTTATTAGCTGCTGCTTAACAAATTGGAGGCTTCATTTATGATGCCAGCAGTGAGAAACGAGGACGTTGCATTCAGATTTAATGAAGCCTTGCTTCACATTTTATGTGCAAATTCAAGTAAATAAAAATCGTGCATTCGTGAATAAAGACCCCCACACCAGACACGTGACGTCATTCACACGTTTTCTGAGCGTGTGGGTTCATTTTTGCTATCTATTTCACTTTGGTTCATTTGTTCATTTGCTTTCATTTAACGCATAGGAGGGAACAGATATTATAAGTGTAATATCACCTTATGGGTTAATTAGATAATAGTTGTGGGTGTGAGTGCATCATTTTAACCTCACTGGAGGTTTGCCAACAACATCCTTTCACAGATGAGCCCTCTTTGCATGTCTAATCTCAACTATCTTATTCTATCTAGCCAACAATGACCCAGTCTATTTTTTCTTTTCTTTTTTTGAATGGGGTTTTTAGGGGTGAGAGAATGAAATAAATGTTTGCTAGTCTAAATCAGTTTTAATAACAAGAGTAATAACATGTTATTTTTGTTAGGCCTTTGTTTACGCCATGACATGCCCTGTCATTAAAGAGCCCAGATTCATGTTTACTGTCAAATTTGGATTATACCGTAAAATACTGAATCCTTAATTGAACCCTTTCTTAACTGAAGATGCTGACTAAACCTTGATAATTTCCTCAACAGTTCATTTATGCTGTAGCATTTCCCATGACAAATGTGGTCATTTTAAAGTGGGAGTGAGAAATCTAACGTTTGTTTATTTGATCCATCACACATGTTTCCAATTGCCAGAAACACAGTTGGGTTTTTTCCCCTTTTTTCAACGCCATTACAAAACAATGTTCTTTGTTTGTGGCATCTGCTCTATTTTTAATGCTCTGATTCTATTTTGCACTCATTGCTTGGTCCTTAAAATCACGATCTATGTACTTGCCATGGGATATGGGGACTCGTCATGTTGTTTTATTTAAGGATGTTATTGTTGGCCCCCTGTGCAGGCCACAGTCGACCCCCGGGTCTTTTTCCCAAGCAATAGACTCACCCACGTCATCCGTCAACTCCCCCCTCTCTGCATGACAGGTCACTTCTGCTTTTCCATTTAATGTGTGTGTGTGTGTGTGTGTGTGTGTGTGTGTGTCAGATCTTTGGTGGTAATATATACCAAATTTATCTATAATTTTGATTAGATAGGCTGCTGTTGTTGTCAAAGGGTCAACACCAATTATTTTACCACCACAAGGTACATGGTGTTTGTAACGATACCAAACATACAAAATAAAAATGGTTAGAGTCTCGTTTCGAGAAGAAATATATTTATGTGGTTAAACACTGCCCTCTACTGAGCCTTTGGTTTATTTTCTAAAAATAATAACTAAAAAGTTTTATGAGGCAATTATATATTACAGCCAAAATATCAGATCTCTCATGCAGATTTTAATTTGAAGTCCACACAGATTTCACAGTTTTAGCTACATCACTTATTTTATATTTATTAGGACCAATTATCCCTCTTTAGCTGAAATAAAATCAATCCAATTCTAACATATCCTCCCACCCAACAACATACAACTGGATTATTTTTGCTGTAAAAGAATATTTACTGAATTTGTTTCCTGCACAGGCCTGATGTGTGCAGTCAGCCAGCCTGTGGCTTTTATTCATTGAACCTGCAACAGTAATTAAAGTGGCTCCCATGGGTGTGCATTTGGGTTAAGTGCTTGTCTCTTGTCATGCTATGTGTTTGTAAAACTGCTTCTTTTTGTCATTTTTGTATGTTGTTCTGCATTGTGTCTTTTCTTCATTCATTTATGTATTTTGTTAGAGTATGCAAGAACCCCCTAATGCCTGTTTTCCATAAGGGGCTCTTCTGTATCCCAGGGGGCTGTGGTTTGTGCAGGGGACTCCATTAAAGATGGCCCATCTTTCAGAAAACACAAAATATTGGCGTTTCAGCTTCTGAAAGATGGACTGCCTATTGAATCTGACACCCAAAAACTATTTTTCCCCATGTTAATGTCTCATGTTTCTTTTAGACAAATGTGACTTATATAAAGAGGCATACAGTACCTTAAACTTGTTTAAACTAACCTTATATATAGGAGAGATCGGTGCTAGCTGTCAAAACTTTAAACTGTAATTCACAAAGGTTTATTTTAAAAAATCAGTTCTGTATAGCCACATATTCTTCCACCTCCCAGTAAAACCCACTTCAGAAATAGAGACTTTATGACTTTAGACTTTTGTGTGGATTGTATATACCTTACATTCAAAGCACACTATATATCACACTTTAGTATTTATTTTGTGCTCCTGTGCACGTTAAAAAAGTAAAAATGTGGCCTTAATGTGCTCTCGTAAACTTTATCAAAGGATGTGTGTTTTGCTGAGGCAGCGTACGGAATTTCCGTAAGTGACGTCGCATTTCCGCAGTAACCTGCGCGGCCCTGCGTAACTTCTGAGTTCATGTTTCGCGGTAGCGCGACCGACGCAACCGGCGGAGCGCAAGGGCTGGAGCACCTGATTCCCCGACAGAAAGCCACGACAACAGCGCCAAGATGTTGAACATGTGGAAAGTGAGGGAGCTGGTTGACAAAGCGTGAGTATTGCGGACGTTTCTGAAGCGATTTCGCTGCTGCGTCTCGTACCTGTTGAAAAAGAGACACGTACGCACTCTCTGACGTCACATCAGCGTCCAGAGACAGGCGTTAGCACGCTTGCTAACTGCGGGTCTCTTGACCCCTAAAATAACTAGTTTGCCACGTTTATGTAGCTTTTGCCCTTCTAATATAGCTTTATTCATTATAAAGACGGGTTTCCGTTGTTATATTAGAGTTTAATGTTGTTTCACGAGACAAAACTTAATGACAACTTTGTGGCTAATTTGACAACTTCTGAAAACACAAAGGCTGTGTGATTAAAAGTGTTGGAAAATATTAGCAGACGATCTAACGTGTTAACAGCAACACTACGGGTTGAAAATGTACTTTAAAGTTTGTGAAATTAGTAAAAGCACTTAAGTTTCAGTGGGACAAACTTTCTCATGTTTGACAGGTAGTGTCAGACTGTATTTGAGCAAACCAGATATAAGATATTTGAATAAATAACTATGTTTATTAAAATATCTTATATGTTTATATTCGTGTGATGTTTAGGGTTGAATTGACTGGCAGGTTATTGTCTTGTTATAAATGTTGTAAGTATAAGTTTATTTGTGGAGCACCTTTAGTTTCGTAGAAACTGCTGGTATTAGTGTTGCTGTTGAAACATGTTTCCTAAACCCACATCCGGCTGGTTGTTATGTACCGTGTACAGCTTTGTCTAATAATAACACATTAAACAAATATGGACGTGATGTGAGATGTTGACAATTAATAATGTTTACACTGATATCTGCCACAGTTGAGGTCATGTCCATCTATAAATTGTTGTTTCAGGACTACTAGTAATTTCACCAAATGAAACCTTATTGCTTTGTGAAGAGTCGGTTTAGCATCCAGAAATCGCAACCAGAGTCTTTTTCTGTGTTTTTTAATGTTACAGATACACCCAGTTCGGTTCATGTAGCTCTAAACTTAGGGTGATTTAAATAAAGTTTGTTAAATAACAAAGACAGGAAATATTCAGTATGTCAGAGAACCAGTGGGTTAAATGAACTCTAACATAGTAAAGCAATCGATGGTTTCAGTTCACAAGTTTTCACAGAGGTTTGGGTGGATATTGCCTCATCGAATGGGTCCCTAAACCGTGTTATCAACCCACTGTCTTCAGTAATATAACTGTTACGCTATACAGCAGTTAACACTGTTGTGTGTGAGGTTGAGAATTATGTGAAAGCTTTATTAGCTACAAGTAAAACAAAAACTTCTTATGTTGAAGATGGTGGTGATAATATTAAGAAATAATCAAGTATCCGCGGTGACTTGCAAGAACAAAAAGCTTATTTCCTGCTCTTGCAAGTTTGCAAGCAATGTATAAAGTTAAAGAAGTTTAGTTTGTCCAGCATCAGTTTCTCTGACCTTTTAACGGCCAGCTTGCTGTGGGCCTCAGTGCAGCATTGGGGCCTGAAGAACTGAAAGGAATTTAGGGTCCTGCTGGTAATAAGATGAACAGACTGTGGAGGAAAACTGTCCTCAGATGTCACAGGAAGCCGGTGCATAACAGATCGTGTTTATCTCAATGATAAATGTGGGTTTAGCAGCCTCATCATCACCATGCAAACAAGTTAAAACTGTAATATTGAAGAATCAGTCATGCGTTCTTGTTCAGTCCGTATCTTTAGCAAAAGGAAGTGATTGCAGGACCGAGACCGAGTCATCTTGTGTCACGGTAAACTGTGCCCAGTTTTCTGCTCTCTGGAATCTGTTTAATCATAGTAATTCTTTCATTGTCTGTAACTGATTGTCAAGTACAGCTAATTTGTGGATAATTTAGGGTGAAGAGGGTTTCTGTGAAGAGCGTGTCTATTTCAGCTTGTTTCTAAAGAACTTTTTGAATGACAAAGGTATTTTTAAAGGCATCATCATGGGCTTAGATACTAGATATATGCTAGTACAAAAGAAATTAGTCATCTGTGAATGATGTAGGATCTGTGTTTTAATCTGTTTCTCACAGAACCAATGTTGTGATGAACTACACAGAAATAGAGACTAAAGTTCGAGAAGCTACAAATGACGATCCGTGGGGTCCCTCCGGACAGTTAATGGGGGAGATTGCCAGGTAAGTGAAGGAGATCATGGTGTTTGATTTGTGACGTATCAGCATTCTTTCTGTGAACTTTATCTGTCAATTTGCTCAGATCAGATTTGATTCCCTCGGTTTCATTGTAGGTCCACGTTCATGTATGAGCAGTTTCCTGAGATCATGAACATGCTGTGGACCAGAATGCTGAAAGACAACAAGAAGAACTGGAGAAGAGTTTACAAGGTAGGAGAGCAGAACTTCCAATTTCCAACGTTTTGGTGCAACCTAAATTGTTAGCTGAGAAGGCCACAATGTGTCTTGATCTTCACCGTCCTCTTCACCTCAGTCTTTACTGGTTCTGGCGTACCTGATCAGAAACGGGTCAGAACGGGTCGTCACCAGTGCCAGAGAACATCTCTACGACCTGCGTTCCATCACCAGCTATCACTTTGTGGGTGAGTAAGCAGAACATGGGCAGAAGGTCATGCAATCGTTCTTTCCACACAGCTGGAGATAAAGTCTCAGATGATTGGATGTTTGGATTTGTGTTCCAGATGAAAACGGGAAGGATCAGGGCATCAACGTGCGTCAGAAAGTTAAGGAACTGATAGAGTTCATCCAGGATGATGACCGGTTGAGGGAGGAGAGGAAAAAAGCCAAGAAAAACAGGGACAAATACATCGGAGTCTCTTCTGATAGCATGTCAGGATTCAGATACTGTAAGTCCTTCTTCTACATCGTCCAAATCATTTGTTGCTCGGTTGAAGGGATAGTTTACCCAAAATGTGAGGAAGAAGATATTTTGAGAAATGTCTCAGTGGTTTTGTGTCCATACAATGGAAGTCAATGGGTGGCATTGTTGTTTAGTAGTATGAGGTAGTATTTAAACATACTTTGTTCCTTAAAAGCAAAACAAACTGGAATGACAAACAATAAATTATTATTTTTTTCATTTTGGGGTAAAATAAAGGCCCTTTAAAGGCCTTTTATGATTTACAGCAGTCATATGACATGTCTTCACATTTACAGTCTGAAGTTATAAAAGACGTTTTATATCAGACAGAAAACACACTCATTAAAGGAATATTTCTGAACATGTTGTGTGGTATTAAAGAGTCTGTTTCTTCCTCACTGTTATTATCTTGGGAGAGTTTGTTTTGCCAGATGACTGAACTGTAGTTTATTTTGAGGCTCTGTATGCTTTTTTCTTACCACATGACAGCATAAATTATAGATGTTTTTGACTGAGAGGGAAAACAAGGTCTGTCTGTTTTTTTGTGATGCATCATTTGAAGCGGTTGTTTCAGATTTAATTTTGATTCTAATTGTCAGATGTTTAGATCACTGAACTTAAAATACTATAATATAAAACAAACTGAAAAGTTAAACATCTCGCTTCTTTGCAGTGTTATTGGGACACAATCTCATAATGCAATAAATCTTAATGGGCTTTAAAACACTGGGACTGAAGCTTTAGTTTATAGTGCAATGTGAATATAATATAATACACTTTCTGTTTAATGTGTTCTACAGCGGAAGACAGGTTTAAAGAACCACAGTCTAAGTGGGATGAAGAGTGGGACAAGAGCAAGGGGGCGTTCCCTGTCAGCGACAAAATGGGAGAGATCAGCGATAAGATTGGAAGCACCATTGATGACACCATCAACACCTTCCGGAATAAAGACAGGGATGATTCACCCGATGGATTCAGGTTGGGACACTCAGTCCTTTTCCCGTTTCTTCTCACATCTCTTTATACAAACACTTTTTTTTAAACCATAAAGTGACTGTGACTGACTATGACTGACTGTACCGACACAAACTGTTGATTTCTTTGTTTATACAGTGATGGAGACGAGGACAGAGGTCGCGGAACACGAAACGGACAGTCGAGGAAATCTGAGTTTAAAGATAACGAAGACGCCGTGACAACCAAAGGCATTCAGATCGTCCAATCCACAGAGACTACCCGAAAGAGAGGAGGAGTCCCCTCCAAAACAATAGACCTGGGTGCAGCTGCACATTATACTGGAGATAAACCCTCCACCAAAACAAACCTCAGCCAGGTATCAAAGCTTCTGTGTGTCTTAAATCTGCTGGCCTTGCAGAATTAAACCTCTCCTGTTTTTAACACTGTCTTTTGTTGCCGTAGACAACATCAATGGTAAACCAGTCCAGTTCTGGTCTGGTGGACCTGTTCTCAACAGATCCGGTACCTGCTCAGCCAGCCTCCAAAGGTGAAAATATCTACCAATATCGTTATTTAGTTTCTCTGCAAATACCCAACTCTAAATCTAACTATAGAAAAATTACAGCTTTTAAAAAACAGGGTCTCATTGGTTCCAGTTATTTTTTTCTGCTTTGAGCTTTTATTCTGTATTTTAAACATTACACCCCAAAGGTTGATAAAGAATAGATGAGGAGATTAATTAGGAGTTTAGCCGTATGTTTTAGGGCCCCTGTAGCGCGATGGATGCTAGTGAAGTTTAGCATATGTGCTCTCCTGTGGTCCTACTGCCTGCTGGAGCATTTAGTCACTGAAGGCAGATGTTAAACTGGTTCCTGGTGGTCCCTGGTGGGTCTGTGGTGCTCGGCAGATGTGTAGTTTCTCCTCAACACCATCCTGCCCTCTCTTCCACTAGCCAAAATGTTGCTTCTCCGCATCCCTACAGCCACAGACTCCTGAAATTTAACATGACATTAGAGTGTGTGTCCCTTACAGATGCTAACTGATTTCTTTGTGAATCTCTCTCTCTCACTCACTCCCTCTGTCTCTCTCTCTAGATTTAAGCTCAGATCTGATTGGTGGCTTTGCAGATTTTTCCTCTGCTGCAGCTGCTGCCAGTCTTACATCATCAGCTGGTATGTTCATAATCTGTTATTTAAGTAATGTTGTGGAAATGTTAAACATGGCCAGACCAGAAGGCTATATGTGTATAAGCTTGACATGACACCAGTTTGTTCAGCTTCAGCAGTTAGAGCACAAACCATGACTGTTCTACTTCTCCATCCAGCATCTAGTGGGAACGGAGAATTTGGGAACTGGAGTGCCTTCTCCTCTAGCCAGCCGGCGGTGCCTGTGGCCCAGCCTGTCAACCCTGCTGGGATAGACCTGTTTTCGGGTCTGCAGGCCGCCCCCGCTCCCGCTCCCGCCCCCGCCTCCGCCTCCCTCATAACACCCTCTGCTGACCTGTTTGACCTGATGGGCTCCTCTCAGGCCGCTAACTTCAGCACCTCCCAAAGCGTGAACTTCTGCATGAGCAGCTCTCAGGGTCTACCAATGTCCAAATCTCAGGTGAGGGTGGCTTTCATTATTATCCTCAAATGATCCTGTGTTCCAGGTAAATCCACTTACTTAGAACCCTAAACCTGATTGTTCTGTGTTTTAACTGACAGTAGACTGTAGTGAAGCACTATGATTAGCATGTTGTTGCTAGGTCATTTCAGGTGGTATGTACTGTATAGGGGTGGGGATTTTTTCATGCACTATATTGCACTTCCTTGTATGTTGTCATGAACGTTTTATCCATTTGTCTGTTTAATATTTGTTTGGTAAACTTGAACTGAGATATAAATAAAATTAGATTAAACAGGTTTTTTATTTTTAGCTAAACAGGGTTAGGCTTGGCATTGAGATCATTAATGTTTGTTGTTGAGGCATCAGTGTGTGTTGGTTTGTCAGTCCACTGACTGAATGCAGCTCGTCTTAGTTTAACTGCACACTAAACTCTACTTGGGCAACAAAAGACGATTCTGGCTGAGGTTTAGGGAGCAGGCAACGTGAAAGTAAAACAGGGTTAACTCACAGCATCGGCCCAGTTTTCCACCAGCCCCCTCACATTTCACATCAACCCCTGTTCCCCTGAGACGCCCATCACAGAGAATGGCAGAATAAGAAGGAACCAGTTTAAGTCAGAAAACCATTAAGCCGTGTACAGAGATAATATTTGCATGCTGAAAGCCTGACCTACTTTACAATGACTGACCAGAGTGTCCTTGACTTTCATAAACCAGGAATCTTGATAACCCTAAACTATCACAGTGTAACATTCCTGAAGTATTAATGTTTATTAATAAGTATTAATTGAAACTTTAATGTCCATTGTACAATTTGAAACCGTACCATTCCATTGTGTATAAATCTAAAGTTGTTTTGCATCAGATGTTATAGCTTGTGTTAAAACTGACATCCGTTTGGTCTTTGCAGCCGCTGCAGACTCTGGGGGACCCACTGGTGCCCCAACAACCAGTGACCCAAAAGCCTGGTTCCAAAGCCTCTATTCCCTCAACCTGGTCCAATTCTAATGTGGACATAAGTCTGGACTGCCTCAGTCCTGGCATGCAGCCACCCAAACTGTCTCAGCCCACACTCAATATGATGCAGCAAGGTAAGAACGGGGCAGATCTTAAGGTTGTTTTAACATTGAGGAAATGTTAAGGAACGTTTTTCAAAGCAAGACCACTGATATCAGAATTTATTTTTTGTTGCTGTGCTACAGGAGGTCAGACTCCTGTCAATATGATGACTCAGGGTTTGGCGGGAATGAATCTGGGCATGCAGGCCCCCCCGACAATGGCTAGACCGCCCACCAGCACCATGATGGGCGGCGTGAACATGGGCATGCAGACTGGCATGGTGGGCGGGGCTATGAGAATGCCACACATGGTAGGGATGACGCTCAATCAGGGCATGATGGGAATGAATTTGAACATGTCTACAGCTCCCATGGGAATGATGGGAAATGTGGGCATGGGTGCGGGAATGCCCACCACCGTGGGACCACCTAAGCAAGACGCCTTTGCAGATTTTGCCAACTTTGGGAAATGAGTATTAGCTGAACGTTCCTTCTTGAGATACGACCGTGAAGAAGCTATGAAGAGCTAGAACACAAAGACAACCTGAACGATGTCAAATAAACCCCACAGGAAATGCTTGTTGAGGTGATGATAATGTACAACTGGATGATTCGATTATTTTCAACGTTCTTCTGATCCGCTGTACCAAGGAACCCGGATAATGGCTGGATTTTTTGGAGAATTACATCGGCCATTGCACATCCCGTTTCCATGTTGTAGGGATTTCACTGTAAGCCTAAAATCAGTCTTTATTGGCAGAATATATGCTGATGGATTTTTCTGGTTGACTGTAGACCTTTTAAACTAACCCAGGACATATTTGAGTTCCTGTAAAAAAGATCCTAGCGATGAGTTAATATAACAGCCTTCCTTTATGCCTTAAAATGATGACAATATCTCTATGCAATATATTTTGCACACCGACAATAAAGAGAGATTCATAACAGATTCTTGTATGGGGAGAAGTTTGTAATCATACAACAAAGTACTTACACACCAAGGAAGTACAACAGTTCAGAACAAAAACTATTGAGGCCTTTAAAAATGGTTCGTTTGTACGTGGTGAATATTAATCAGATCTATGTTGCATCTGTATGAAAATGCAAAGTCATGGACAGGGATGTGGTTTTTGTGGTCATTAAACACAGTGCCTGTCTCTCTGTGTTGAACATTTCCTGTGACAATATTAAAAGTACAGTATTTATTAAAAGCAATGTTAAAGACATACAGTGGCTTACATATGTGCACACATTGTTTATATTTGTGCACGGTTAACTTATGACTCAACACCCAGGTTGTTGTGAGTTTAATGTTGTTACTTGGACCACGGCTGCATTGTCAGAATTGTTTCTGAGGGTTTTTACACACAGTGACCAAATTTTTACCTTTTTCTTCTGAAACGTTGGTTTGTGTTTTTGTAGTCAGGTCGGTTAAGTTGGTTTTGGGTTCAGGAATGTTAATGAAATGTTAATGGAAACACTATGTTAATGCAAGCAAATCTACAGCAAGCAACAAAATCTTCCATTGAGAATGTTAAATGTTTTCCATTGCTTACAATGACTTGATTGTACTTGTATTTCATGAATGACAATAAAGAGATGATTTTCATTTTCAGACGCTTGTTTTTTTTATTGTGCTGATCAATCTCGTGTTCAGAAACAGTCATTATTTATAGAGCCTTTAAAAACAGACCCTAAACATTTATCATGCGTTCATAAATAGGATGAAGTGGATACATCTTCATGTCCTATTTTCACTCGATTTTAAACTGGTCTTTTTATAAATGTGCAGCAACAACCAGTGTTTCTGCTCATAAACAGTGGTTAAGCTTACAGGATGTTTATGGATAAGATGAGAGTATTACAGCTTTAAGAATTCAACTGTAGTTTAATGAAACCATCTTTATTAGATTTTGTATTCCAGTACAGAAAGTGTTGGAACACAAAAATACAATGCACTGCATTTGGCTGTACAATTGCATTGCCCCAATGAGATTTTAAATAAAATAAAAAGAAAAAATAGGCTTTTAAACATTTCTGAGGTAATACATGCCTAATTTATGCAGTAAATACAAACAGTAAATATCAAAGATGGCAAGAGAACGAGTCTTAAGTGCCACATGCAATTTACAGCCTCTAAAAACTAAACATGCCCTTTATACTGTTTAATGAAATCCAGAGACCCATCTGTCAGTTTCACAATGACAGATAAACTTCTAACAGAAAACTCTCTTGGCATTTTTTTATATAAATGGTTTGCATTTTAAAATTGTGATTTATTGATGGGTGCCATAGAAATAAAGTTTCAATGAGGTTGGCAGAAGAATCGGTGTCTTGCTTCCCCCTAGTGGTCATTTAAAGAAACAGACAAGCAACCAAGTTTATTTACTCTCAAATGTATTCTTTCCACCTGTTTTTCCACATATATATCAATATGATACGGTAATACTGTTATAGGACATTTACTCCTGTTGTATGTTTACAAGAAGAATATTTTCTCCTCGTATGAACAGCTGGTTGGCGTGACGTGTCTGGACTCTTCCGTATTCCACCTTGGCTTTTATTCCTGATTTCTGTGTGACTTTTGAGGTTTGTTTAGGGTCAGTGTGTCTCTTGTTTCCATCTCTGGTGTGACATTGAGATGAACCACGATGATCTGAGCCGGTTTTCTCTGAGACCTTTTTCTCAACTGCAGCGAGAGCTTCAGTCTCTTGAACTTTGAGTTTTTCAAACAACTGTAAGCAAAAACAAGAATTTAATTAGGGTTTAAATCTGACAAAAATAGATAAAGTATCCAAAAAAAAAAAACATTAGACTAACTTTAAGATAATATTGTGATCACATCTGTAATCACATTACAAATGTGATTGTAAATGTAATGTTAATAGAAAGTTACCCTCGTGACAGTCAGTGCTTTCTCATGGTAGTAGGCCTCTCCCAGCAGTGGCTCCCTGTATGTTTCATCCACATCCACCATCGCCTGGTACCCATGTGATCGGTAACACAAGACAGACATTTAGATCGATAACAATCACAGACATGAAATGTTATAGTAGTTATGCTTCAACAATTACCAGGTTCCAGAACTTATCGAACGCCACCACAAACCCTGTACACACCCCCCGGAGTCCCTTAAAGGTCCGGATGTGAACCTTGACTCTGATTTTCTCCTGGACACATCTGTTGAGTTCTCCTAATGGACTTCCCGTATGCACTGCAAAGGAAACCAGATGTTGTCTTTAAACCAGAGCTTGTCTTTAAACCAGAGGTTGCCTTTAAACCAGAGGTTGCCTTTAAACCAGAGGTTGCCTTTAAACCCATTGAGCTCCCTACCTAGTCAACATTATAGGGCCACCTGTCACTTTTAAGCACTTTGCAATTTGCCATTGAATTTGTGACATTGAATTCAGATAGAAAACATAAGGAAATAAACATACGTGGCATTCGCGTCAGCACGTTCTTGGGGGTCTTTCGCTGCCGCGGGGGTCGCTTGACTCCGCTTCCCTCTCCCTCCTCGACCGGGTTGCTCACCATCAGTCTCCTCAGCCTCTCTATCCTTTCTGGGTCGACTTTACCTTTCTGCGCCTTCCTGAGTCGTTTCTCCACGTTTTCAGGTTTGGCTCTGCCTCGGCCGCCTTTCATAAAGCTCTCATACTCCGCTATGTTGTTAAAGCACTTGATGTTGGGATACGGCAATGACACTTGCGGGGAATACAGCGCTAGAAGTGGGTCAAACTTATCCGAACTGATGTCCAGTTTAGTTTCGGTATCATCTGCATCATCTTGTGGGTTATCGTGACTGATCTCGCTTGTGGTTTGCTGGTCTGACGTCTGGGAAGCTGCTGGCTGACGGCGATCGCTGTCTGACTTTCTCTCATCTTCCTCCATTTTTGAATGAGGCGCAGAGAGCGCGGTGCATCATGGGTAAAACCACATATGCGTCACATATAACTAAAACGTCACATTAAACTAAATGATAAACGCTGAAATAAAAACAAACTCTTACGTGCATTTAAAGTGAAAGCAGGAAGTTTTTGCATTTGCATTTTTGCATCATTATTATTTAGTCATACTTCAGGTTTACTCTCCATTATATTGCACTCTATATTATATTGTGTTATATAGCTGTAAATAACAACAACAACAATAATAATAATACTACAGACTCATATAATATTATTCTGTTATTAAACTGCTTGTGCTCCAAGCCAGTAGACGGCAGTACATGCTGTTAACATGACATCCACTTACTCCACGTGGAAGTGTGTGTTCGTGCTGTATTGTCCGAAAGGAAAATATCTGTTTTACCTTTAAAATACAAATGCATCTCATAAACCGAGTTTTACGTCTTGCTTTATTGATTGAACCATATTTTAGCTGTTTAAATGCGTGTCCTGGTAAACACACGATCTGTTTATCCAACCGCAGCTGCATGTTTTTATAAATGATACCCGAAATATCCATTTAGGATCTGTCTAAAAGATCATGGCAAATGCATTAATGTAGTATATTGAATGGCTGTCAGTTAGATTAGTGCATCGATTTCGAGATTATTACGTCTGTTTGGTCTGATCGATAGTCAATATTTAATATAATGCGGATTTTGCGAGGATGTCGGTGACATGAGAGCATCATAGCAGCTGGTCCGTACAGTGGGCGTGGAGACGATTTGTGAGTACGAAACATTTCCTCTTTCTTATTGTTTATGTATTGTTTATACATGCATAAATATATTTGAATGTATGCATGTCGACTGTTTATGAATGACACGTTATATTGTATAAACTAGTGCATCTGTTATTGCACGAGTTTTTGCACGAATTTGCACTGACTCTGGTTTCATCGGTAGGTTGTCAGTAGAGATGGAGTTTCCTGGACACAGTCAGCAGCTGTTGGCCACCCTGCGCTCCCAGCGCCTCCAGGGCTTCCTGTGTGACTGCACCGTGCAGGTCGGCCCGACTCGATTCGTGGCTCATCGTGCTGTCCTGGCGTCTTTTTCCCCTTTCTTCCACATGTTCTACTCGGATCAGTCTGTGGGGAACACCAGCACTGTCAACGGGGGCCGGCAGAGAGACACCGTCTCAATTAATGGTGACATAGTGACACCTCAAGCCTTTGGGTTGCTGTTGGATTTTATGTACGAGGGAGTGCTGCGACTCGAAGCCCATCCGCCCCTGGAGGATGTTCTCGCTGCTGCCAGCTTCTTGCACATGAACGACGTGGTTCGGGTTTGTAAGAGGAGACTGCAGGGTCGTGGACTGGCCGAGGCGGACAGCACGAGGGTGGAAGTCGGAGCAAACGAGTCGGCTAAAACCGGAGGAGGGATTGACGGCTCACCTGGAGATGACGTGCCGGCTGCTGAGACGGGGCGAGAGGGAGCGTCGAACCAGCAGGTGTCGTTTTATACTGATACCAAAACTGAGACGCAAGCAGGGATGGGAAATCTGACACACAGTGGGGCTCCGGCCGGTGTGGAAAGTTCAGAGATGGCTGATAGCACCCAGTTAGGAATAGATTCCCAGCCACCAGTTAGTAATTCCTGCACCAGTGTGCCTGTGTATAGTTCATCATCCAGGCCTGACAAGACAAGAATATCGACCAGGCCGGCCAGCCTCGAGTCTGCGCTTTCAAGTCCATGCAGCACAACAGAAATAACTCAGACTGGCTCAGAGACTCAACCGGTTGTTGCCGCCCCAGCAGCAGTCAGCAATGTAGACAACACAGCCTCTACCCAAGATTGCTCTGTGTCTGATGCACCCAACATGTCTGCCCAGGCCAACGGTCAACAGAGTCCAGCGGTGAAAGTGCAGAATAAAGAACAATGTGATGGAAATCCAGGGTCGTCACAAGCCGTTCAAAGCCAGGCTGAAAAACACCAAGGGAACGTTTCATCCAATGGAAAAAGCTTGAGTGATAAAGGTGATAAACTTCATTCTCAGACTTCAGCTTCAGAAGCTGTTGGACTTGAAGTGAATGAGGAACATGAGGACTGTGTTAAGGTAAAAGTGGAGGCCATTGTGATCTCTGATGAAGATTCTGATGGCATCGATGATGCTGTGGTCATTGGTCAGAGTCGGAGGAGAAATGCGGTTTTAGATCACAAGAACGATTATGATGACAGTAATCACGATGTTGAGGAGCTCTCAGACACTCAGTTTATATCTGCTCATCCTTTAATTCACCTTCCCCATCAGGAGCCTCTGTCTTTCCCTCCATCCCCACAGGGTCCTTCTGGAACGGATAATTCCGGTTTTCCATCGTCCCTTTTCCCAGCACACCCACAGTCTGAGCAGGCCGTGTACCTTGAAGATTTCCAGGACTCTCTAGGGAATTATGTAGAGGACGTTCCCACCTGTAACACCTGTGGAAAGACGTTTTCCTGTGCTTATACCCTGCGAAGGCACGCCATCGTTCATACCAGGGAACGGCCTTATGAGTGCAGCTACTGTTACCGTAGTTACACTCAGTCTGGAGACTTGTACAGACACATCAGAAAAGCACATGATCAGGGACTGCCAGTTAAACGCAGCAGAGTTGAGTCTGACCCTCCTCCTTCGCCCCCCCCTCCGCAGACGTAGCCATCTTTTGTGTTTTCCTTCATTTGTTTCCCTGAGAGGATGGGACTATTAAGAAGCCCGAGTAAATGTGAAACTGTACCACATTGTAAAACCCTTTTAATAGTTTGTGGTGGTGCTCCGCTGATTTATACACTTGTGTACAAGTGTGGGATGTTATAATTGTCTGTTGTGAAGTGTTGTAGCTGTGACACCAGGTCCATCAGAGCAGATAAATACTATATGACCATTTTAACAAGTTTTGCTGTGTGTTTGTTCTGTGCATCTTGTTTGTGACATGCTGAAACAAATGTTTTAATAGTTATTGAATTAAAATAGCGTTCAGTGCCACTGTCCTTTATTGTGCATTAAAAGAGGAAGGTGACTGAATATGAATTACTAATAAAAATGGCAAAAAGTAAAACAAAACACTGTAATAGTTATTCAATTGTCAAGTTTCTTAATAAACCATGACATTTTACCCCAGCATCTGTCCAAATGTTGAAATCTTAGTCAACACCACAAGCCAGGTTAGTAAGTTAGTAGTTCTGTTTTCCACTAAAAGAATAATTTTTACATTATTTAGCCGTTACAGCAACACATGGATGTTTTTCGCTGTAAAACTTGAACATGCTGAACATGCTTCTATTATATGATCTTATAATAATTAATTTTATATTGTTAGATTTATTATTAATAAATTGTTTTATTTACAGTCTTAGTATATATTTTAGCCACATTATAAAACACAATGAGCATATGTACATGCACTTAATCTTAAATATAAGATGCTTTAGTTATATCTTCAGTCAGTAGTTAGTTCTGTAAGTCAGTTTAATCATTTTAGCTTTTTTTTAAGAATTTCGCTTAAAATAAAAAGTGGGTGTGAATAACTTCACGATAAACTACTTTAAAGGTCGTTATTGTGTTTATTAATGTCTTCCAGAATGACTTGATGTGGTAATAAGTGGTTCTAGATTCACTGTATAATCAAATGCAAAGCTTTGCAAAGTTTATCGTTTTAAAAGTAGTTTATTGCATTTTATCTCTAGATTTGTAACAGTTGCTATAGCAGAGATGCACACTGTAGTTTCTTGAGACGCGCGCACGTGCAGGAGGAAACGCTGACGTTTGCGCGCATCGGGAACGCGCACCTGTTCCACGCGTCTCTGACGCCCAGAGCCGCAGTTGCTGAAAACTTTGCGTCTGTTCCTGAAACTGTGCAAAGCGTCCATTCATCTGCACGGAGGAAACGGGAGGGAGGTTGTGGGAAAATCCTGGACCTTTGGTAAGTTTCTGCGACATTTCTGCGACGTTTTGTAATATTACGCAGAGCGACACTTTTGTTTATCCGAGCTGCTCTGCAGTGTTTTTGTTATGCAATGACTCCCTGTTAGTTTCATTGAGTTGTTTTGTGTTTTTTATGCTTTATTCGTGTTATATTCGAGTGTGTTGCCTTCATTAATTCATCTGAAACAAGTATTCATGTATGTTATATATATAACATGTATGTTATTCCGTCTATGTGAACTTATTGGTTTGCCTTCACAAACTTTTCAGTACAGTGTTGGACTGTTTTATACGCAATGGCATTTTGTTAATAATAATAATAATAATGTTAGTTTTATGGTATAGTTTGTATCTTGACAAATCCATATCTTTATCAGTAACTGTGGTGGTGCTCCTTTAAATCCCAAGTCTTGAGTCAGAATCATTATAAGTACATCATTTAAAACAAACTACGTCTTGCTAAGGGTTTCCACCCGTACTTGTGTGTCCTTAAAGGGCGGTGACTCCTGTGATAAGCTGAGCGCTTGTTGTTTTTCCTCTTTTTCCGATGGCATTCCATTGCTCCGGCCTCGTTCCCTGGCACTGTTGCCCTTTTGCTCCAACAAACATAAATTTTATTAACTTGTGGTCCATAATTTCAGCAGTAGCCAATCAAACCGTGTTCTCATGCTCTCTGATCCTGTCCTACTAACAGAACATAGAGTAGGAACATGTAGGAGCAAAGTCCTACTTTATAATATTCTTAAAAACACACATTTTGCCTAATAAACACATTTGTTTATTCCGTTCAGTTCTCGTGCATCTGAGCTGTCTGACGAATGCAAATTTGGGAGTATTTCTGTGTTCCTGCTGTGACACTGACCTTGTTAGCCGACTTATTTTCATATTAAACTGTATGTCTGTGGGCGTCCCAGTGCCTGTATGAATTGTTCATCTCCTGAAGGGTGGTGTGAGGAAAACTGCTCTGTATGTGACATGGAGAAAGGTCACTCCCCGTATTTGTCATTTGTGCCCTGTTTCCAAGTATCAACCCTTTTTACAAACAGAGGGCCTCCTTTATTTGTCTAACTCTCTGTATATATAGTCATCTATTTTTGCGCCCTCTGAATAGCAATACACACTTTAATAGTTCTTTATCATGTCTTCTTGCAGTGTGTGACACTGGTACTTTGCTAAGTAAACAGTTTAATGTGGGTCTACAAGTTTTTATAATCTGCATGTTTGTTGACAGAAGAAATCATTTGTTGACATAATGTATCCAGATACATTTGGTTGTTTGTTTTGATGTTCCTTAGAAGCAGGATTTGACTGACGATGGTACAGAACATGGAGATCAATGTGTCCTCGCTGACCGATTCGGAGCAAGATCTGATTCTGGAAGTCCTGCGGCGTGACGAAGAACTCCGGCGTTTAGAGGAGCTGCGCGTGAAGTGAGTCAAGAGCCACTGTCGCCTTTTAAATTTAGGATTCTTCAAAGTAGCCACCCTTTAGTTTGATAATGGCTTTATTTCTTTATTTAGTTTTGTGTGCTTATAAACTTGACACAACACATTTTAAACGTAAGCCATTGGATAAAATGGTTCATAAGATCACGAGAAACAAACAGTCAGGTGTTTACAAACATTTGACTAATACTATAATGTCTGTGAATCATCTATAATCATACATTGTAAGTTTATGTGCAAGAGTAAATTAATGGTGGTTGTCCATCAGATATAATTGCTAGTTTCTCTGCTGTTAGGAGGCTGAAGGCTGAATTTCTGAACATCAGAAGAAAGGGTGCAAAGCGCAGCAATGAGAAATACAGTGATCGCTGCTGCGGCCGCTGCCAGCAGCCCACGGGTCTGCTGTCCCGTAACAGCAACCAGTGCAGGTCATGCAAACATCACGTCTGCCAAAAATGTCAATCTGTGCGACCCAACGGATCTTGGGTGTGCACAGTCTGTGCCAAAGAGATGTGAGTGTGTCCCATGCACTAGCACCCTAGCATTTAAAAACACTGCAATTAAGAGACACGTTTGACTGAAAATGAGGCCCTTGCTTAATGGAAAGGGTTAATGTTTAACCGAACTTTGACTTCAGTGTTTTTTCTCCAGAGATCTGAAGATGAGCACCGGAGACTGGTTCTATGATGAGAGAGTTAACCGTTTCTCTGCAGCTCCTGGACACGACCTGGTCCGAGTTTCTCTGAGGAAAAGGCCTGGAGGTAAAAACAGGAAGCCGTACGGAAGGCAAACCATGGAAAAAGTGGGAAGTAGATGAGTAGTGTGGGGGAAAAAAAGTTTTATTTTAGTATAAAGAAGAGGCACAGAGAGAGAAAGATGGAGATAAAAAATAAAGAAGTGCATTAATGTCTTGGTTAATTTAATTTCTTAGGGACTGAATTGATTTACTCTGTGCTAATAAAAAGCTCTCAGTGTTTTGGGTTCAGTCATTAAACACTGTTGTGTTTTCACCTCTCTGTTTTGACATCTTTCTGTTGTAGTTAACAAGCGTGAGACGGCTGGGGAAATGCTTTTAAACAAAACTGACTTGAATTCTCGCCTGGCTGTGCCTGTACCCAAACCTCGACTGAAGGACATTGCGGTAAAAAACATGAGGTGCGTCACTGTAGGCTCTAATTATACAGTCTCATGTTTCCATTGATGGAACAATAAAATGCTTGTCTTTATTATTTTCTCAACTAAATTAAGTTAACAGTTACTATGGCAGAGGTTTAGTGTTTATACTGTATATTTGCTTCTATTTTTTCTCAGCTTGTCTCTTGAGGCTAATGAGGGACTTGATGCACGAGAGCAGCAACGTAGCGACACAGAATCGGCAGAGAAAGCCAGTCTAGGCAGCATTCGCACCGAGACCGAATCATCGCATAACACCCCCCTAATGCAGAGGTAGGGTCTTAGTCAGAAATGGAGGTTTCCATTTACATTTATGCATTTGGCAGACGCTCTTATCCAATTCGTTCCAGCTACACATTTTGATCTGTATGTGCATTCCCTGAGAATCGAACCCACAATATTTGCGCTGCTAATTGCTCTGCCAACTGAGCTACAGGAACGTTGTTGTATCCGTGACTCGTGAGGTAAAAATGTAACGCAACCTCTTATTTGCATAGAGAAGAAGAAGTGACTGCGAAGACTAGCCCAGCTAGCTCTGAGTCCGGCGTCACCGCCCCTGCTAACACTGACACCCCTGCAGACTCCACCTCAGCCAATGAGACAGTTCGTTTCTGTTCTTCTTGTTTATTCATTTCTCTAAGTTTATCGGCCGCTGTTGTCTTACATATTAAACTGTTCTTCCTCCAACGCAAGGCCTCTTTAAGTCATCACTTAAATGTCTGCCCTGACTCACTCAGTGACGTGGATGGACTTTTCAAGAAAAGTGTCAGACGAGTGCACAAACTATCAGGTGAAGTCATGTTATTGTAAACAATGATATTAAAAATATTCTCTGATTACTTTTATCTTTATTTGAAATCCATAACTTGTGAGTTAAAAATGAACAAAAATCAGCTGAGCCAGTCAATGACCTATAAATGTTCAAAATGATCTAATTACTTTACCCTAATTTGCAACCAAAGTTATGGGTTGCACTTTGTGTTATGATAAAATGGATGAAAGTTTTAATTGATGCTGTGTTTTGTCAGATGTTAAACCAGCCTCCACCCTTGATTTGAGAGAAGATGGACCCAACAGCGCTGTGTCCTCAATGGGAGACAGGAGCAAATCCGTACCTGGCCTCAATGCTGTGAGTTATAACGCTATTAAAAATGTTGGATCTACAGTTACCATAGTGACATGTGACATGTTTTTTCAGGATGATGAGGAAGAGGAGGAAGACATTGATAATTTGGTGAACATACACAGACAGAAATTTGGCAATAGCTCCACAAGTCTCAGAGGATCAGTGGTAACCCCCTTAATACTGAAATGTGACTGAAATGTGAATGAAATGTGATGAAGTGACATACATGCTGCCTTTCACAGATGACTTTGGGCAGTTCTATGAGTGTCTACAGCGAAGCGGGAGATTTTGACAGTGTGGAAGTGAGTGGAGATATCATCTTCTCTTTCTCCTATAATGATCCCAGTCAGAGTCTGTCTATTCTGGTTCACGAGTGCAGAGGACTGGCTTACGCTGAGGCAGCGAAACAGAAATGCAACCCGTAAGTAGCTCTGCACACAATCTGTGCCAAAAAGAGTCTCTGTGGGAGGTATTTTCCATCCCTGAATCCCGTGTAACAAAGGGAAAATCACTCGGAATGCTGCAGAATTCCATTGTGTCATTGCTTCTCTGTGGTCCCATTCCGCAGGTATGTGAAGGCGTATCTTCTTCCTGACAAGACCAAGAAGAAAACGTCCATCAAACGAAACACCACCAGCCCCAGTTTTAAGGAAACACTGAAGGTATTGTCTCATGTCCTGTGAGATGATTTGTGTGGAAAAGCAGCACTGTTGAGTTCCTCAAATTTGCACTGTGTGCAGTAACTGTTCCTTGGTGGATTGAAACAAGAAATATTGTCACACAGAGACCATTCAGCAATAATAACAATTATCTGTGTGTCTTTCTGTAGTCGTAGTTATTTAAAACATTGCTTACAGAAGTCCATCAGTAAGTGACAGCAGTGAATTTTGTTTTGTTATTTTTGCATATCCTGTTTAAATCAGGAGTAAACAATGTGCAAAACACTAAAACTGTCCAAAGCGGTGGCATAGCAACCTCTTACTTCAAATAACATGTTACCTGACCAATATTTAAGATGTGTCTGTAGATTAAGTCTCTGCTTCTCTTTGGTTAGTTTTCTGTGAGCCGTGCCCAGCTGGTGATGCGGAGACTTCAGCTCTCAGTTTGGCACTACGACCGTTTTGGCCGTAACGTGTTTCTGGGTGAGGTGGAGGTACCCGTGAACAGCCATGACATCGAATCGGGGCGTGAACAGTGTATGGCGCTCAGAGGAAAGGTAACATCTGATGTTGCTTAAGTTTGTCAAAACACTCACACATTTAAAGGTTAAAGCTATCTGTTTGCTAGTGCTCTCTTGGCAAACCATTGACAAACCGAATGTTTAGCAGATACAAAAGAACAAGCTTTTTGTGACATCCCACCTTGACTTTGGGTTTCAGTAAGAAATCTGTCAACAAAGGGCAGACAACTGCATGGGTCATTTCACGAGGACTTAATTATTAAACAGACAAATTTTTAGTTTGGCTTTGTTTTGAAGCAAAATTAAGGAAGTCACACAATGGATGCTGTGTTGTTGTTTAAATGCCACAGAAATATTTCTGTACGGAAGTTTCCCGTTTCATTCATGTGCAAATTTTAATGGCTTTTTTTTGTTTGTCCTCACAGTCAGTCACAGCCCCCTCACCCTTCAGTCAATATAAGGGAGAGCTGGCGATTTCACTGAAGTATGTCACAGCAAATGAGACGCATGCAGAGAATTCTAAAGGAAAAAGTAAGTTAAAGTCTCAGTTTTGAAAAACTAAAAGATTTTAAGATTTTGTTGATTTGAAAAACGGAGGCCAGAGTTTTACAAACCTAAACAATGACTCTCTTAGAAGATAAAAAGAGCCAAACAGACGGAGCCGAGCTGCATGTGTTGGTCAAAGAGGCCAAAAATCTGACCACCATGAAACCTGGAGGCACCTACGATTCCTTCGTGAAAGGGTTTGCAAACAACATATTTAAGTTCCTCTCCTCTAACATAAACAAAAGCTTCTGTTCCACCTGTGCTAATACGTTTTGCCCTCAGGTACCTGTCGCCATCAAAAAACAAGAGTACGTCAAAGAGGAAGACTCAGGTAGTGAAGAAAACTTTGAACCCGCACTATGACCACACGTTTGTGTACAAGGATGTCAGTCTGGAGCAGCTGAAGGACATGTGTCTGGAGCTCACAGTCTGGGACAGAGAGACCCTCTCCAGCAATGACTTCCTGGGGGGAGTCCGACTCAGTTTGGGAGCAGGTCTTTATAATTGTTGTTGTTCTGTAGGGGAGACATTTTTGGAGTCCGTATTTTACATAGAAAATAACCTAAAATGATGTTTGCAGTGACTGTGAAGGAAGGAAAGACACAGTGGGTGACAGACTCGACAGGTGAGGAGATCTCACTGTGGCAGAAGATGATGCAGTACCCAGACTCGTGGGCAGAGGGGGCCCTTCCACTGCGCTCGTCTATGGGAAGGGGCAAGTAAGGACACAGTCCCTCAGACAGGGGTGATGCGTTCCACATAAACATGTTTTTAAAGGAAGATTTTTAAGGTTGCACTTTTTTGTATTTGACAGATTTTAGGCAGTTTAAACTAAATAATGTGGAAATTGAGAGTATGAATATATTGTATTGTTTTTTTATGTTTTTAACTGTTTCAGCTGAATGGATGTTTGAAATGGGCACAGTAAATAGTTTAGTAATAACTTTTTTGTTTAAATAAGCACTTAATGTATGGCCCATTTGATGTTTTCTTACCACCGTACAGCAAGTATATTTTTATGTCTTTATGCCGTGGTTAAATTCACCATCATGAGAACATTTTGGTTTGAGCTACAGAAAATGTCTCTCATTTAATAAATATGAAATATTTTAAACAATCTATTTGGTTTGTCTTACAAATATGTTTGTGCAAATACCTGCAGGTTAAAGCCTGGATTACATCACACATTTAATTACATACATAATGTATGTTTTTATTTATACATACAATATGTAATTTTGAGAGAAAGAGAGAATAATGAGAGAGATAGAAAGAAAGAGAGAGGGAGAGAAGAAGAAATCTCCCAAAGTCTGAGATATGATGGACAACTCAAGTAAGATATAAATTTGTTTCTTTGCACAGGATGTCAGACTATAAACCTTGATAGGAGTTTAAACTATAGTTTTGACGTCTGTAGTTTTCTATAGTCAACTAAATAACTACTGACGGCTTATAGGAAATTATTGCACAAGGAAGGTTGGTGCACAAATCTCACCTTTGCAATTATGACTGAACTTGAATGATTTATTGCCATAGATAGACACACGTTTGTCTTTAGCTTTGAAAGCACATAGGACTGAATACTGAGACGCATAACAAAACATTAAACAAAAAGTGAATAAAAACACACATTTGCAGCAAAATGTGTGTTAAAACAAAAAAAGAAACTAGGTTTTATGAAACATTAATTGCTATTTAATACCAAACAAACAATCACACAGCAGATACACATTGATAGTCTGTTTAAATGCATTGTGTGTTTCCAGGTGTGGTGGTCTCAGGTATGTATTTTGGTGGGAGGGTCTTTGCTCAAACCTTGCCAAACTTCACGAATCTTATTGCCTGTTTTATTGAGGACATATTACCACATCTGATCTTGCAATAGTTGTCATTGCAAAGTATATAAAACCACTTTAAATGCAACAATGCGTGTCAGTTGTGACTGTGATCTTGTGCAACATGTTACTACGTAGTAGTTTGGGTTGTTTTGAAACTGAATAAATGAAGCCACTTTTAAAATGTTCTCGTTTTGGGTTTCTGTTGCGTTTTTCATCACATTGGGCTGAAATGATGGTGTTTTGTAATGTTATCATCAATGTTACCTATCGAAATGATATCATATGTTACAGACATACAGAAATAATAGCTGAATGGTTAATGTTGTCTATGTCTTTAATGCAGAATAGCCCCGACCCGCCTCTTCCATTTAAGGGCACATTTAGTTTCTGGCCGAGAGTAAGTTTCCTGGTTTCGCTGTGCAATGATCGCCTCCCCTTTAAATGTGTTTTGCGCCAATGCAA
The DNA here is from genome assembly GCA_036877545.1 of Yasuhikotakia modesta. Classification (NCBI taxonomy): domain Eukaryota; kingdom Metazoa; phylum Chordata; class Actinopteri; order Cypriniformes; family Botiidae; genus Yasuhikotakia; species Yasuhikotakia modesta. The sequence continues at coordinate 36,484 of JBAJNP010001382.1, read as the reverse complement.
AAGTTGTGGATTAAAACAACCCAGATCTGTCGCGGAAGATTTAACAAGGAGGGAATAGTTGTCGCTTCCCGAGGTTTCCACGCGTCAGGTAAGCGATCTCTCCGTTTTCTGTCCGCCCTCCTTCGCTTTTCTTGAGGAACTGGCATCGCAAAGCTGGAGATCAGAGGTGGTTTAGGAGCTGCGTGCGAGTACCGCACCAATAAAGGATATTATTAGGTATCTGACCCGGATAAACAGATAAAAACCTCGTGAAACAGCAGCTTAGAGATCCAGACGGTGGTACCGGTTACTGCGGTATCACTTCAGTTTCTTCACCGTCTGAACATTAAGCAGAAATGCTTGTGTTTATGTCGGTGTTTATGCATGTTAACCATTGAGCTTCTCTAACTAGTCTGTCTGTGTTTATGTATGTTAACCATTGAGCTTCTCTAACTAGTCTGTCGGTGTTTATGCA
>JBAJNP010001382.1:0-35980 GCA_036877545.1 Yasuhikotakia modesta | reverse complement strand
TCTGTCGGTGTTTATGCATGTTAACCATTGAGCTTCTCTAACTAGTCTGTCGGTGTTTATGCATGTTAACCATTGAGCTTCTCTAACTAGTCTGTCGGTGTTTTTGCATGTTAACCATTGAGCTTCTCTAACTAGTCTGTCTGTGTTTATGCATGTTAACCATTGAGCTTCTCTAACTAGTCTGTCGGTGTTTATGCATGTTAACCATTGAGCTTCTCTAACTAGTCTGTCGGTGTTTATGTATGTTAACCATTGAGCTTCTCTAACTAGTCTGTCTGTGTTTATGCATGTTAACCATTGAGCTCCTCTAACTAGTCTGTCGGTGTTTATGCATGTTAACCATTGAGCTTCTCTAACTAGTCTGTCGGTGTTTATGCATGTTAACCATTGAGCTTCTCTAACTAGTCTGTCGGTGTTTATGCAGGTTAACCATTGAGCTTCTCTAACTAGTCTGCCGGTGTTTTTGCAGGTAACCAGTTGTGGGATGGCTTTGCTGACCTTGCACAGAGCGCCTTCAACTAGTACACCGGTGAGTTAGTTGTAATGTGTGTCTTAATGTACCAGATATAAATATGGAAGATTTGTGTGTTGTGCTTACGTCTGTCCTGTTACTGTACATCATATCCCTCCACAGCATCGTTTGTATGTCCACCGAATTGTGGGAATGTTTTGTTAGTTGCATTCCAAGCGTTTCCTAAACGTTACGGCAACATTTTAAACTATATTAGGTCATAATGTTACGATGTTACATAAAGTTCTGTTTCAAAACAAGCCCCAGGATAATATATGAGAGTCAGAAATGGTGGAACCCAATTGGCTGTGTATGTGTTTATTATATAAGTGTGTGTATTTATTATATAACACAAGATTTCTTTTCATTCATAAACAACTTTAACTCAAAACCTCATTGGCTCTCCACCCTGTCTCTTCTCTCTCTATCTGTCTTTGTCTGGACACGTCAGTCACATAACAGGTAAAGTTACTGTCTCCTGTTTCATTCCACCCAAGTCTTCAGTGTCTTTCTCTCCTCTGCTGTTACTTCTCTGTTTCCCTCTGTTGCGCTTTATCATCTTCAGTATAAACTTTCCCTAGTGTCTTATCATACCGTCACCAGAATAACAGCTCAACATTTTTGTCAAAACGCCACGTCATTCTGTCTATGGGATTCCTTTTCTGTAGTTACTCCTAGTTAGAAACCCAGTAAAACTTTGTAAAAACAAATAACGTTTTTTATAATGTTCTCTTAAAGTTCTCTCAAAGGTTTCAGAAACATTCTTGCAGTACTTTTGGTAGAATGTTTTTTAACATTATTAACATTATATTTCACATATCAAAAAAAGCTATTTTTAAGTTGTGAAACTTTTAAAAATTGTTACAGAATGTTTTTAAAAAACATTTAAAAACATTCTTCTAACCTTAATACAATGTCTAAAAATTGGGACTTTTTGAATGTTTGTAGTACTTAAAAAATAAAAAAATTAACATTTTTGTTAATTAATGGGAACGTTAGTGAAACCTTCTAACAACCTAAAATTGTTACAGTGCATCACATAATCCATTGACTATAAATCCCATATTAGCATCTCTATTCTCCAGGCAGCTCTTAAAGTTACAGTGTCACCTAAATCTATCAAAATCTCCTTAATGTCATCTGCTGAATTTTGTTTTTAAGGATGAACTCATCCCGAGACGAGGAAGACTCCAGAAGAGGTGAAGAGTTGGGAAACGTCTTTAATTAAGCATGTATATCTGTATATAGTGTTTCCCGCCGGAACGCTTGACTAATGAATCTTTCATTTCCACACATCAGGGAAAGTTTCGCCCTGGTTAAGGGGGCGGTGCTTCTGCTGGAAGACAGAGAGAGAGAGGGATTACAGGAAGAATCTTTACCCCCTATGCTCGGTTCTAGACATGAAGGCCAGGCCTCTGACGCTCAGCACAGGCATCTGCATGCCATGCTTTCATTACTACGACCAGAGGACACAGTCAAACTGGTTAGAAGTTTCCAAGTTTATTTTTATATACCTCACTGCACTCTTTATTCCGGGGTTCCTCATGGAAAAGCTGTAAAATCAGGATTTTAAAAAAGTTGTGAAATGCATGCATGGAAAATGTATTAAAAAAGGCAGGACAAAATCATGGTGTGGGAAATTATTCCATGTATATTTACTATAGAAATGATAGATGTTATAAATTATACATATATTATAGCTAAATATTGAAAAACAAATTAGAAAATCCTGATATGCTCAGATTTTACTCACTAATCACAAACAACTGTCAAAATACATACAATACTGTCCACAATGAGTATCTTATTTATTTTTACATATACACTGTATTTATTGTTTAATTAATGATGACAGGTTTGTTCTGCTGTACAAGAGAAAAATGACAACATGCATAACATGCTTTGTCTTTATTGATGGACGCAACTAGTTGACTATGTCAATGTATGCTAAATGTCTTTAGAGTTTTGTCATGATTAAAATTATTATCGTGTGATAAACTTGAATTATAATGATGGATGAAAGGCCTAATTTCACCTGTCACTCATTTTTAAATGACAGGTGTATTTAGGTTAAAGCTTAGCTAAACTCCTGTGGTAAAACCTGAGGTAAACATTTCTCTCTTTTCCTCAGGCTGTTCGATTAGAGTCAGTGAGCCCGGTTAGGCTGAGATATTTGCTCATAGTTGGCACAACAAACAGAAAACAGGAAAGTTTACTACTTGGCATGGACTTCCCTGGATCAAACAGGTATTAAGTCTTTATATAGCGTTACGTAACAATAAATTTGACACATCAGATTAATCATCAGTCATTAGAAATGCAAAATATTCAGTTGAATGTCCTGCATACGTGTTATAATATAAATACTTGGGATGTTTTCTGATAATGTTATTAGGGTTGTGTTTAAAATACTATATTGTATATACTATATATCTATATATACTATATATCTGTAATTGTCTTTCAGTGAATATTCTCTCTTTTTCTTTTGTTTAGTGATGAATGCACAATTGGCCTTGTCCTGCCGATATGGAGTGACACACAAGTTTATCTGGATGGGGATGGGTAAGACCAGACCATTAGTCTTAGACTAAACCGTTCGGACCAGACCTCAGTCCTGCTGTTTACTGTAAGGGGTCTTAAAAGATAGCGTTTAATAAAAGGAAAAGGAAGAGTTTTATCATCAAAATCAAACATTCACACGAGTATCTGTATGAGGTTGCGAAGTTTGTAAAGTGTTTCATTTTCCCTTTGAAAATTAGGAAATGGTATTTGAGTCAATAGCTGTTGAGACACACCAACAGTTAGCATTGGGTGGGAATTGGAAATTACACAATTATCTTTAGCTTCTTTTGGTAGAAGAAAATTAAATAATAATATGTTAATGACAGGAAAGTATGCAGTTTCAATAAAACTTTTAAGTTTATATTATCTCCACAGTTCACCAGAAGCTTTATAAACTGCCACAGTTCTGCTTTTCTAACAGTTGAACTCGTTGTGTTGCAGAGGTTTCAGTGTGACATCTGCGCAAGTGACACGAATCTTCAAACCCGTGTCCATTCAGACCATGTGGTAAGTTTTAAAGAAGGAAACAATGAAGAAACACTCTTATTTCCTCAACCAACAGCAAAACGCATTGGTGGCGTTAGCCCTACAGTCTGCATACACTTAAATCACATGATTCTCTTTACTAGCCTCTGAATTAGCTTTGTGACTGTCGTTTTTCAACATTATTTGCTTGTTCACAGCCTGTTGTGTTATGTCACACTTTGCACAAGGTCCGTGTTGCAGGCGCTGCATGGCTGCTGCGAGCGGGCCGTGCGTGGCGCAGTCATCCCCGGCTGTGGACTGGAGTGGGCCCTGTTTTACAGAAAGCATGTGGAATCGGACCAGCACTGCCTTAATGAATGGAGGGCCATGACTGGCCTGGAATCAGTCAGGAAGAACAAGACAAGAGGTTCAACATCCAACAGGGAGTCGGTGGAGAGAGAGATCAAAGCTCAGCTGAGGGACATTATGAGAACTGAGGACTTGGAAAGTATTACCTCAAAACAGGTAAAACAATAATACAATATAATCAATATTTACCTTGTATGAAATGATCCGGTTTCACTGTGAACAAATCATCTGTGTGTTATTCTAAGAAGAAAGAAAATGAGTATTTTCATCAAAATCCATTTTGTGTTTCTTTTCATTTTGTGTTTGTTTTTCCCTTTAAAATATTTTGTTATGTTTGAAAATACATCATAGTACAGAAGCAAAATGACATCATAACCATGGCAACGTGTGACTGGATGCAAAAGGACAACTGTGTTATAAACACTAGAGTATGTTGGGTGTTTAAAACATCCTTTATGAAGTCTTCAAAAGTTCATTTTTCCTATAATATGGCCTTTTAACAGTTATTCAAAAGAGGCCTCAGGACACGCCCTTAACATTCACCTGCTCAGGAACCCGTGTTGAGTCGCGTTGAGTCGTGTTGAGGCTTGTTGTTGTGTTCAGATCTTCATGCTATGAATATGAACAGTGGAATTCAGGCAGTACATCCTCAGCACGATTTTCCTGTTTATTCTATTGATTTTCATGGTATTTGTAGTTGCTATGGAGCTGATGTTTGTTTAAAATGAATAAAAGATTATTCACTGAATGAGTTTTGAAGTTTCATCATGAAACTGCATTAAAAGCACATAATTATAAATGAAGACTCTAGAAATCTTTCTGTGTGTTTTGTAGGTCCGAACAGCTCTTGAGTCTAGAATTGGCATGGACATGAAAGACTACAAGGAGTACATAGACAATGAAATGATGGTCACAATGGCACAGATGGACAAGCCTTCCAGAATCCTGGAATACCTTTTCTTGGTGAGTTACATTTGTCTTCTGTCTCATATGTTATATTATTGGACAGATATACTGTTAATTCATTTATCCCGTTTCTCAAAAGGGTTCAGAATGGAATGCCGCCAACTTTGAGGAACTACAGAAAAACAAGTAAAAAGAATAATGTATTTTGTTTTATAATGTTTTAACACTTTTCTACAGCAGAGAGATCTTAAACACATTTTGTATGTTTTTCGTAGTGTGGGCTACATCCTGAATGTTACCATGGAGATTGACAACTTTTTCCCAGAATCCTTCACCTACATGAATATTAGGGTTTACGACGTGGAGTCAACCGACCTACTGTCACACTGGAACAACACGTACATGTTTATCAGTGAAGCAAGGTACACACACACACTGCCTACTTCAACATTTGTCTTATGTATGTGTCAGTAAACCTTTAGACACACAGACAGTCACAGTTGGCCTTTCTCATCGTGTCTCTGTCTGACCGATGTTTCGTGTCGCACTCTGATAATGTCACAGGAAGAACGGCCAGGCGGTATTGGTCCACTGTAAGATGGGCGTCTCTCGCTCCGCCTCCACAGTAATCGCCTACCTGATGAAGCAGCAGGGCTGGACGCTGGAACAGGCTCTCGGTCACGTCAGAGAACGGCGGCCTATAGTGCAACCCAACGATGGTTTCCTGAAACAGCTGCAAACCTACAGCGGCATCCTCAATGCCAGGTGTTGATGACGTTTTTGTATTTTTTTTTACAGTTTGAAACATGCATGCCATTGATAATTCAAGTTAAATTTATTGGCATTATATAATTCTCTGTTTATAATGTGGTGAATTAATAGAAATAATATCACCTGTTATCCCATTGATTTGGTTTTTAAATGGACAGCCTGGAGTTAAGAGATTTTTACACAGATTATAAGGGTCATATGATTATACATGTACAGCGTTTGCTGGTTTAAACATGCAAAGGTCCTGCTTACAGTATTAGTTTGTAAGAACATTTCACTTAAGTTTCCATTATGAACCAAAATGTTAAAAATATTAAAACATAAAAAAAGTTCTTAAAACGTTCAAAACAGTTTGTGCTTGGTTTAAAGAACAATGTTTTAATTCTGTAACATTTAAAACATTTCACTCCCAACTTCAGTATGTTGTCATTGTCATTGCAGCAAGCAGCGCCACAGCGCCCTTTGGAGGCGGAAGTCTAAAGCAGAAATCCGTCACCCATCCGTTCACGAAGCTCCAGCCACAGCAAGCGAAGAAGAAAGTAAAGAACAAGATGATGACGAAAGCCCAGATGATGACGAAAGTCTAGATGATGACGAAAGCAGCGGGGATGAAATGACAGATGTGAGAATATGAAATAAAATAAGGCAAACATCTTAAAACATCAACAAATGAGACTTTGTTACATAACAACCCAGTTGGAATATTGCAATATTATCTTATGTTTGATGAAAAAGTATTTATGTATAAATGGATAGAGACTAGATGAATGACTATTACAATACTCTGTGAGTGATTAAAAAACATATTTCAGGTTTTTGATGATCCTCTGGATCAAAGTTGTCCAGATTCTTCCAGCGCAGAGACAGAAACATCCAACCCACTTATTTCTATACAAGAAAGTGACAAGGTTAGACCAATCAGATCCTTCTTGTTTGCATTTTGAATCTCCTTGGCAAAAATAGCCTTTGGTTGAAATGTTGGTTCTCTTAAGCATTTGAAGCCTTGAATATTTCTATATAAAGGCTGATGTTGTGTAGTTGTGTCGTTTTAAACATCTGCAACACTTTTCATCCAAGGTGTCTTCAAGTCCCAGCCGAAGTGGAAGAATGGATTTGTTTTCTCTTATGCAGTCGATTCAGTTAGATGATGAGGACAGAGGGATGGATCCGGAGGTGAGTCTGTTTTTTATGTAAGCTTAGGTTCATCAGACCAAAACAAATAACTGCTTCAACATAACAATTTCAATTTGTTTAGATTCCCGTTGGTCTGAAGACTTCACCTGCACAAAGAAGGCGGAGTCAGGGGCGGAGAGGACTGACCTATCAGAGAGCACATGTAGATATTTCACCTGAACCAAGCAGTAGAGAGTCGGAGATCAAAAGCCGGGATGAGGCCGGAATTTGATGCTCTTTAAAGACGAGGTGGGAAAAGCGTGAAAAGGTGAGGAAATACAAATAAGGATATTAAAATATAAGACACTCCTGCACAGAAAACCTAATTGTTCCAAGTTCCTTGAAGAGTGTCAACAGAATGAGGGAAATTGCTCCTTTCAAAATAACTCTGAAATGATGCAATGAAGTCTCTTAATGCGGCCCATATAGTTGAAGTTATGGGACAATCAGAACATGCAAAACACATGGATATATTTCAGTGCAATAAGCAACAGATTTTCCTCACGCGTGTTTATCGACCCGGAGCTTTTAAACTGTGGTCTGTCTTTACACTTTATTGTAGGAAAAAAATCACAAAGGCTTTTTTCTGTCTGCCTCCACTTGTTAAGTATTGATCCAAAACGTTGTTTCAAAATGTGCCTTTTGGAATTCTCACGCTGAGCCATATTCATTTTAATCCACCGATTTTATTACGGTATTATGAGGAAAATAATTTCCTTAGCTGTGATTTCTTGTCATTCTAAATGACACATGAAATATTTGCATTAATGTTACATGTTTGTGGTAAGTGAAGAGTGAGTGTGATCTCTGTGTTACTGGTGTTCCCTCTTAAATCCTATGCAATAATACACTTCACCTTTATAGCAGTTCCTACTCTGTGAACGTAAAGCATTGTGCTGCCTGTTTGGAAATTGTATGGTAAAATGTTTCTGAAACTTACTAAGTAATGATGTAGCTTCTAATATGTTTGTACACTAAATTCTGTATGTTTTAAAACCCTGGAGCTATTTACACAACTTAGAGATACTTAGAGATACACAACTCAAGATATTGTGTAACATTTAATATATTTAACCTGTTAAACACGCAGGAGACACTGAGTCTTTCAAAAATGTGCCACAATAGTTTTTTGTGATTTACTGTATTTGCTGTTTCAAAGTTGATCTGCATGTCACACCTGCGTCAGTTCAGCGCCTTGTGGATCAAAATAACTACATTTATTGCTTTAAATGTACTTGCAGTTAATCAACACAACTACATAATACATGTTCTTTGCTTTATGAGTGACTAGTGTCCTGTGCACCCATGCATGTCTCATTTTCGTATGACGCACGTCTTTTTTTGGTGCATGTGTCCTGAGTGTGTAAAACATACAAATTAACATCTGCTGTAAAACACAATCGTTGAATCGTATAAACTGTTATTGCACAAAGTGCCATTCTTGTGAAACCAAGTAATTGGTAATACCAAAGTATTGCTGTGGAATGTTTGTATTAAGGCAACACTGGTTTGGACAAATTCAGTTTCGACATAAGAACATACATACAGTATGTGTATTAAAAACCAATAGAGTCGTACCTAATGTATAATGTGCCAATACTTATCAACTTCAGTGACCCTGATATGTTTTATTGTGCTGTTCCCCCGATTTCACTGTTGCTATCAGATGGCATTAAGTATCGAGTCAAGATTGCTGTTGTATTTTTCTATTTATGACTGGTCTGAAATTGTACCTTTTCATTTGATATACAATGTTGTCTGTGCTATCCACATTTAAAATAAATGCATAACTTGAGAAACATCTGATGTGTTATGGACGTTGCTCTGCCAAAACACAGACTTATACCACGTCTTAAAGTTTCCTTACACTGCTGTAAAACACTGCAAAACATCACAGATATTATGGGCATAATATATACATGATGTATGTCATACAACAGCATCACACACACAAATTGAATGTGAGAAGAGCATGTATATATTACAGTAACGCAATGATTTTATATATAGATAGATAGATAGATAGATAGATAGATAGATAGATTTAACTTTAATAGTTAAACAGTTTAAAGACTCAGTGCGCAGCCATTTTGTGGTTGTGTTACATTATAAATGATCCGTGTGGAAGCGTTTGATCTTAATGTTGGATCCGTGTAAAAATCCCAAAATTAAAATAAACAACAACATCATATTTTCATCTGATATACGATTTACGTAGTGAATATATTTATATGCAACGTTTATTAAATCCCAGTGTATAAAATCTAATGATAAAACGATATTAAACATATTAAACCTAATAGTAACTTTTGTAGAAGTTATCATAACTCAGCACCAGTCTTATAGATTATATATAGCAAAATGAGTTGAAAAGCACATTGAAACTACATTGAAAAGCAGCAGGGATCGTTATACTGTCTGTTTCTTTTTTAGACATGATCTCAAAAATGTATAAATGTAAAGTTTAGCACAGGCACATTTTTATTAGTTTCAATATATATTTGCATCTATATTTTGCTTATTACAGACTGAATGTTAAAGGATTTTCTGCATGACTTGCCATTTTCATTTTCAGTTTGTTTGTTCTGCACTTTTAGGGACAAACATTTATTTTAGATAAATAAAACATTTGGTTTCTTTTGGTTTAAAACAAACTTTTGGTTTCTCCAAATGAACAAGCTGTTACTCCTGTTACTCACATCCTAACTCTCAGCAAGAACTAAAGTTTATAAATGTATCACAATTTAAAGCCATTATATTTAATGAACTTTGCACTGAACCAAGATCTGTTAATTCTGTGTTATTTATTTGTCTATAAATCTCCATTATTCACAGGAAGGAAAGAGCAATAATGGGAGGATGTGAACGAGGCTGCATGGGAACAGAAGTAACACGTTTCGGGATGTGTTGCTACGCAACAGGGAGTTGTGTTGAGGATGCTGTGACAGCTTCCCACATTTGGGAAATGCCTACATTTACTGGAAACGTGCTGCCTTCGCAAAATGGAGGCATATTTACAAACCTACATATGCAGAAACTTACGGCATATGTGCAGAAATGTTTAACATGGGAACCTTTATACAATGTAAAATAATAAGGCCTTGAAAAGTAGGTTTTAAAGTAAGCATGGCCAAGAACGTTTTGTTATGATTTAATGATCATAACAACCTTTAAAATACTATTCAAGTAAATTTTGTGAACGTTCAAGCAAAGCCCTGCGTTCAATAAATAGACTAAACAATGTCCTCTGGGTGGCGCCATTGCTGCTCCCATTGCATCCCACCATTGCTGCTAGACTACCTGTTTGAAGACTGCAGAATTCTCCTCTGATTCTGTGTCTTTGAAACGAGCTTTGATATTAATACAGGCAGCTTACAAAGATATTTCCCACACAGTATTATAAGTACATACAAAGCAATAAATACATACTTGAATGGTTGAAGTAAAAAAAATTCAGCCCATGTTTAAGTACAGAAAGCATTTTTAAATACGGGTTAGCACAAAAACCCAGTCAACATTATCAGAACGTTTTTTAACAGTTCTCTCAATGTTATCATTTACAAGTATATAGCGATAAAAACAGCATGTGAAGAACATTATTTTTTTGTTTTTAAATGATTGCTTTCCCACAATTTAACCTCCTGATCTGGGCATGTTGGGTTACAGGGATGCTGTGTGTTGTGTAGCCCTAACTACATATGACCTCCATTATTTATCATCCTTTGTCAAAAGGATGAGAGAGAGGGAGAGACAAAGAAAGACTCCACATCACTCTTCATCTGTGTGTTTCTTTGATCCACATCCAGTCAAGCTTTAAAAGAGAATATTCTGGATTCTGGTCTATGGTTGTATGTTGCACACTGACATCAGATCAGCCCCACATCTGAGAATCTCCATCTTTCATTGAATCGTCACAGAATAACAGATAAAAAACTTCATACATCTGCTTCAGCTGCGCAAAATCATTTAAGATCTAATTCTAGTCAGAAATACGAAGAGTTTAATTGTTACCAACAGCGTACATACAGTCATCACAATAACACTGTCTTCTCATTCCACCGGGTCTGTGCGCTTACAGAATGATCACAAACAAACACTTACAAATCCCAGAATAGGAATATAAAGGTACTGCTATCAAGTTTAAACAAACCTTTTAACCCAGAACTCAAAATTGTTTTCTAAGAATGAACGTTTAAATAACAATTATCTTCATTGTACAATATGACCTGCCGTCATGGGGCAAAACAGAGAGTTGAACATGGAGGCTTTAAAATGAGAGGGACATCTAATGATGTAAGTGGCCACTTACACAGTTCCCCACAGACCTGACCCAGAGTTGATCATTCAGGTGTACAGGTATCGCTGCTAAGCCATTTGGATGACAAGAGCACTTTATCATTGTCATGCCTGTGCACAGAAACTACATTTACCCCCCAGTAACCACTATTACCATATTACACTGAGCTTTCATTCACAGTCAGTTTGTGGAGTGACTGCAAAACGGTCTCTGAAATATTAAAATATGCACATTAGAAAGATGAACTCGTATTGAGTGGAGATGAATGCATCACTCAGAACCTTGTTATATAGTTAATATGTTCTAAAGAAAATGAGTTATATAACATAAATGATAAGATACTGACAGGAAACACAAACACTTGCCAGGAATGTAGATGTTGTCACAGTTTTTACAATTTACCTCATTAGCAATTGTAAGTTGTAAGAACGTTTACATTAAAGTAACCAAAATTGCTAAAAATTTAGTTTTGAAGTTCATGAAATATTCAGAGAATCTATTTTTTAGACATTTGTTATTTGGTATTTGTTATTGTTTGGTTATAGGAAATTCTGTATCATTTTAAAACAAATCAAAATTTATTTAAGAATAACAATTTTGAGAAAATGTTTTTTACAAACATTGTAGCAAACATTCTGAGAACATTCACTGGTATCTGGTTGACCTATATTAACACATTTAAATATATTAAATGTCTTGTCTCCACATTGATATACTGTGGATTGGATCTGAAAGGAAATGAAAGATTCCTAGACTATCTCAGAAGACGCATTAACACGGTGTTCTCGCCAGGATTGAGTTACTATCAGCGCTGCCGGTTCCACAGCAGAACCACAGATAAAACCAGGTCACGGAGGTCATTCTGTAACACACAGTAAATAACTTTACACTCGATGCTCCTTTACTGAGGTCCAGCCAACAGCAAAACAACTGCCTCCTGCCAAAAGCCTCCATGCCATTAAAACCTTCAGAGCTCGGTGTTGCCTCAAAACGAAGAAAAATAAATTCACCACAGAAACACAAGGACACACAATCACCATCCGGCAGCTCCTGAAAGTGTGAAGACAGAAAGCAAAGAGAAAAAGTCCGACAAACACGATAAACGTGTTTATAAAAGCAGCTACTGGAAAGCTACTGGAAATAAATTACTGGTAGCTAATTTATTCTTTTAAATGAAGGCAAATGGTTGTGTTTGTATAAAAACTCTGTCACTGAATTAGCCGGTAGCTGTAAAACACAACTGATCCCAGCCAATGCTTTTGGCAGGAAGAGTGAAATAAAGGCTCATTTTAGAACCCAATTATCCAGACGGCTGATCGATCTTTACTGGGTCGGGTCGGGCCATACAGAGTGAGTCAATCCGATCAGAAGCAGCCCAGGAGAACAAAAGATAAACTCAATGGATTCTGAAATCCTTTTTCCAGTTGCTAAACATAGATTGATTAATGTGTGAAGAAAGCGTTTGCATTTTAATAGGATTTCAGAAAACGTCACGTCACAACATGTTTGTGCCTCAATGCAAAAACACTCTCTCCTAATCTGAATGTACTTGTATCAGGCCAGAATATTAATTGTAAACGTTAAATTGTTTAACAGCTCTAAGCCTGTCATTGTATTATATATATATATATATAAGACATTTTAAATACAACTGATGTTTGGGAACATCAAAACAGCTTTTTCATCCTGGCCCTCTTAATAAGATGTAATATGTGTCAGTGTATTTAATGTGTACCCACAGAATCTGTTACCAAGACGCCCATAAATTGACCGGCCCTATAAAAAGATGACAGATTAATTTAGCTTTACATACTTGACAAACTGCCCAGATCAGATTAAACAGCAAAGCTAAGGTTGCGAATGTTGAACCAATGAGAGGCTGTGAGAGAGAATTATAAAGCTAACTAATGAGAAAAGCTTCCATTATCAGTCGCTAATGTTAATGTAATTGTCTTTGTTAATTTAATGTAGCCAGACTGTAATTGTTCATTAAAACCTTAAAAAAAGTCTAAAATCCATCAAAATTTTTAAGCACATCCACCCTGCAGTGAAACAGATGCTGATATTAAGTCCCATAAATCAATAAAAACATATCTGGTGTTTTTCTGAAGCACAAAGAATGTATCCCACAATAAAAAATCTATCAGACAAAAGCATTTTGTGTTGAAAAAAAATGAAGAAACAAACACAACATTGAATCAGTCGTAACACAGAGACACAGAACTGTGGGAATTATTGATTCATTCCTGCTGCATCATCAAACGACAACAATCATCACCGTACACCGACTGTTGGAGTGTGTGGGGCGAGTGTTAACCCTGTTGTGTTTTGCTGGCGTGTTTTTACAGATTTAAAGGCGAGTTCCCAACAAACAGGAGAACTACCAAGGTTTGGAACGCTGCCTTCAGCACAATATTTAAAATTAACACATTACGTCAATGAGTGATAATGAGTTTTGTATGTTTTATTGCTGTAAGCCACAGTCATGCTGTCCTGATAATTACCAATATGTTTTCAAACACAATCTGAAGCTAAAATGATGCTAATTATAAAATTGACAGTTTCAGAGCCGCTAAAAGCTTGGAAGTGATAATAAACATGAACACAATATCAGAATGTATTTGTCTTATTATATTTTATCAAGGTATAATTAACAACAGAAAGCATTAGTTTACACGAGAATAAACAACCAGTTTTCTCATTTGTATACTGCTGCACAAGTTCATTTGTCTTGTTTATTCTTGCGACTAATACAGCGTGACTCTGCATTCAAACAGCACCGTTTGTCTTGCTCCCAGCAGTTCACATAAATCCAGCAGAAACGAGGCCATTTTCCCACCTAGAATAAATGTCATCCATTAGCCTGTCTGACCGGCTGCGGCTGAGAAATATCACCTTTCTTTCCATCCACGTGACTCTCAGAACCCTAAGGTCAGTGTGGAGACGCTCTCGTTGGAGATGTTTGGAATCCTGTTCCTGAGAGCCCATTTCAGATCTGGATCCAGTTCTGGGCCAAACCTACAGCAGAAACAACATCTGAACACCAGCGTGTTGCAGGAGGTTAAGAAATGTACTTCTGAAACTTTTCAACGTAGCACATCGATATTATATTGAGTTGTTTGATCTTATAAATGGAGGACAGATATCAAAGCTCACCGGAGAAGAGCAGGAACTTTGATTTGAATAAAAGGCTGTGAAATGAAGTGTGCTGAGAGATTATCTGAGACATCTGATGTCACAAAGAACTTCACAAAGATGAAAAACTCAAATCTCAAATATTCAATCTGTAGAAACCATCAGTTTTTCAATTTATCATCAAAGAGCTTAATAGTTTAAAAGTTTAATAGTTGCATTTTTAAAACTATGGAGAAAACACAGGCTTTGCTGTTTTGAAAAAATATGTTTGTTTTTAAACATGGACTATTTTAAATACGGTCATTCAAAACCAGAGAATTAAGGGATTCAAGACCCTTCCACCTTAGAGGTTTACAAAGATCAATAATGGCAGAAGCAGACTGACACCTTTATGTGTGCTGTGCACTATATTGTCGCTGTGCCAAAACAAACAGACATGTTGCTGAGATGAGCCTCCTGTTGGGGCTGTGGTGCTGAACGCACATGCCGTATTCATCCAGAATTCACCTAATGAAGACGGACAACTAGTCAAAACTTTCCAGAAGCTGGTTTGGAAAGGGCGTAAACTTCTCTTTTTCAAAACAAGAGCCTTCCAATGTCCAAGCATTGGTGGTTTCCTAAGTCAATGGTTAAAGTAAACCTTTAACCATTAAAGAGTAAACTGACCCCAGCTGTTGTTTTTTCTCCTTTTTGTTCCTCTGAACGGGTCGGAAAAGTGGCGTTTAGAAATTAATGGCCACTTTGTGGACGGCTGACTTGTAATATGGAGGTTTGTGACCTTTCAGTGAGGTCATAATGGACTGAGGAGAAAAACGGAGAAAACCTGCATCGTTCTGAGATCCATCAGGTCTGAAGGACTAACAGAGAGATTGTTTGTTATGCTGAGCCTTGGATGGGATAAAACACAAAAGTGTGACAGTACAGGTCAAGCCACCAAATGTTAAAACACAAGGTCGTATCACCCTTGTATTGTAGACTGTGATAGTTCTGTTACTATGCTGTTTCAACAAAAACAAGTAAATTAAAAAAAAACAAAATGATGGAAAAATAATATAAATGCATGTGCAATGAGACGCAGACACGACACATAACAGATTGTGTCATATTTAAGATGAACTTAAGACAAGGAAATAATGTGGCGTTTATTAAGCAATCAAAACTGAATTAAAGATGGCTGTCATTTCCCACAAATGTTACTTTTGTGACTAAGCATTTATGATATTGTTCCAGCTTCATTTTTTACTGTAACATGACATGATTTCCAATCTGAGCTGTTGAAATTTGTTTTTTAATGTGGATTCACTTTTACCCTTCAAGTATTTGCTTTCTTTCTGCACAAATATGTTTAACGTAATGGTTGGTTAGAGTTCTTCTGGTAAAACTTTGTAATCTTTTGACAAATGCAGATTACTAATGATTTAAGTGGCACTTGGAAAAACCAAAACAATTGTATTAATGGTTTAATGGTAGGAGAAACAGGATACTGGCAGCTTTATGTCCCTTTAACTTCCAAAAAGTCTATTTACATGAACATCTAACATGTTTCCAGGATGTGTCTCCACAATGATGATCTTATTACATCAACTAGTGGAAATAAAATATAAAAACAACACACAAATGTCCCTACAAAAGTGTGACTAATACTGCAACAAAACACTACCGTGACTATGAAAGTGGAAAATGATTCTTACAAGTTTAAAATGTTGGTACACATTGGTACAATTTTTACCACAAATGTTGGAAAAATTGTAACACAGGCAAAAACAAACAGTCCACGAATCAGAACTTTAAATGTATTTACATAAAAATAACGTTGACATTTTTAGTGTTCTTGTGTGAATAAAGCCATTCTTACAAAAGTCGTAGTTCAGAGTTCATTTGGTACATCTGTAAAAAAAAAAAAGTTTTAAAAAGTTTGAAAAGTTTAATGACTTTCTCATCATTCCTTAAAGATTCTTAATGAACAAAAGAAAAGTTCTGATTTTAATTCAGTGATGAGAAGACAATGGAGTGCTGGTTTAAACCCATACTGTACTCAACACTGTAGTCTTTGTAATTCTTGGAAGGTGTTAAAACGAGCACATACAGAAAAATGATGGAAAAAGTGTCTTGCCAAATTGCTCTGTTCCCCAAAGAACAGCTTCCGTCTTTAAGAAACAGAGTTTGGCTTTTCTTCAGCAGTTTCTGTCATTCTCTCCCTTATTTTCTTCACTTCCACATCCAAACTCACTTCAGGTTATCTTGTTATCCTAGTATCCTGATCTCATATTCTCATTTCCTGAACCTGCACAGCCTTGTACATGCCCATATGTCACACAGTATGTATGCAAACTATAAGCTCCACACACCAGACTGTGTCCAATTATTTTCCCAAATATTCCATGCTATCACGGTGCCAGCGGAAACTTCTTCACGGGTTCATTCTTTATGGATTTGCGACCCCAAAAGTACGGAACCACAGGCTTAGATTAGTCAAGATAATAAGATACCCAAACCTGGGTTTCATTAGTTTACAACATCAGGGTCTAGCTCGCTTAGCAGAAAGCCAAAATTTCCCAATTTCCCTGGATGAAGCAGTGTGGGGGGGCATCATGGTTCTTCAAAACTGATTCAGTCCGAGTCGTTTTTACACACACAGCTACACCCCTCGTGGTGCTCCAGAGGAACATCTGTCAGAGTTTTCTGCAGTCCGCGACCCCCGGCCCGGTGTTTCAGCATCAAAACCTGCGTAACAGAGACACATCGAACCTTCAGCACACACACTTCACCTCAAATGTTCAGTGGAAAGGAAGGTCTGTGTGCTACCTCATGGTACTTCTTGGCCACCTTGGTGGGCGAACAGCGACAGTCGTGGCAGCGATGAGAGCAGCAGGCACAGTTTCCCCCACAGCGATTCACCAGCAAGCAGCTGGGCCAGAAGATCACGTCTGTCCTCTTCAGCTCCTCACGCAGCGAGACGGAAAAATTGCGTGGAGTGCAACTGTACAGCTGTACTTCTTCTCTGAGCTGGTTTAGATCCACAGCTCCTACAAACACAAGTGGCAGAGTTTTATACCTGGAAATGTATTCCAGGTATTTGTATTTGCAGAACTGCTGAAGACATCAGCTGATGTTTGATGTCATCAACAAAAAGGAAAACAAGGCCAAAAACCTTATACAAAAAAAACACTTATGATCTTTACCTTTGGATTTCTTTTGGTGGAAGAAAGACTTGCCCACCACCTGCCAGGTGGGCTTGTAAAGTTCCTCCATGTCCAGCTGCCAGCGATCCGGTTCCAGGTATTTCATCACCTCCTCCATTGTGCTGTAAGCAGCTACAGTCTCACTCAGAGCCTCCACGCTCTGCAACCACGGGGGCATCTGTGCAGGTGCCGCGGGCTCCGGCTGCCTCTGAACAAACACGACAAACACACACATGACAAACACACACACACGACAAACAAACAAACAAACAAACACACAAACAAACAAACACACACAACAAACACACACACACAACAAACACACACACACAACAAACACACACACACCAAACACACACACACCAAACACACACACACCAAACACACACACACACACACACACACGACAAACACACACACACACGACAAACACACACACACACGAAATCAGCAATGTGGCAGCAGCAGCACAGGAGAGATTTATTTTAAGATAACAAGTCTCTGCCTCAGGGATGCCCAACAGACCGTACAGTCCTTCACCAGCCATCCGACGCTTTAACAACTATGGACACTTTATGGTTTCTGCAGGATTCAATCTGATTGGCTGGCTGTACGCAACTTCTGAGACTCAGTGTGCACAGATATGTACCAGTTGGGAGGCATGACATCCTTTTGATCAAAACCTTGTTTTATGTATTAGTAAGTAAATTATTAAACTAAACATGAATATTCAACTAATATTTAATATTAAATATAAGATAAAAACATGGAATAAAACATTCAGATTACAAAATCTTTACTTATTCTGATAAGATCCATTAAAATTTTTCTGTACAGTTTTTACAACATTTGTCTACTTTTAAACTTAAATTAAAATACACAAATTAGAATTAAATTTAAAGTATTTACAGTATTTTGCAATTAAGTTGATTGATTGAATGAATAAATAATTAGCATGTAAACATAACTAGCAACTCTACTTACTTTAACCCACACTCTTCATTGCATTGTTACTTTGTAGTGCTAATTTAACCAGGACAGGACAGCAGCAGTCAAACCCGTGATGCTGAGATCCAACAGGAACCATAACTCTCCCCTCACCTCAGTTCTGCTCCACTGCCTCAGGTCATGAGGGAATCTGTCAACATGCGCTTTTCCAGCAGCTCAACGCTAACATAATCCCCCTATGAGTGACACGTCCAACGCGGAGCACCGAAACCAGGTAACAGATGGGAGCGAGTCGGCATGGTAACGGCGCTGTAAAGGACAGGTGTCAACGAAAGGTCTGAGAATGTTTGGCACTGTGAGGGAAGCAGTAAATGAGGTTGCCGGGTGTATCTGAGTGAGGGCATCGGAGTCAAGCGTTGGACATAATCTGGAGACAAACAGCCAGTAAAAACATGGTGGGGTCCAAAATGTGAAAACTAGAGAAAATGATTTACTTAACTTCCAAGTTTGAACCATTTTTTCATATCAGATTTTATTGCCAGTGACAATTTGAGCGTAAGGTGACACAGATGTCGCTGTTGATGTCATTAAAACAAATAAATTCATAAATATTTCAATATAAATACAGAAAACGTAGCTTAGAAACCTTCACCGTGTCACATTTAAGTAGCATTATTACCTCATAACACCCTGCAGATGGGCAGATTTCAACCAAACATCATGTTTTTAATCATTTTCATTTTAGCCATTAGCAGCAGTTACAACTGCTTCTGAGAAACCCGCATCTTCAGCCGTCCCTCACAGCACAAAACTGGCTTCTCATTTTTGGCACCGGCCAGCGTTGTGGAATGGAAAGTATTAACAGCTTGTGAATGTGAGGCACTCTTTCAGTCTGTCAATTAAAGTTCCTCTGAGCCCAGGTCCATAAAACCGCTGCCAAAAGCCCCCACTGAGGCGGATAAAACAGCACTCGTACATTTTCCTCAGAAGATTCCTCACAGAATTCCAAGAAATTTTTTTGTCATAAAACACCCTGACCCGGCACAGGCTACGATGGGCATTAAACAAAGTAATTGTATATTAAAATAATTTATCAGCGTGAATAATGACATCTTAAGACTTTAGGCCGTCGCTGTGTGAGTCTAATGTGGTTTAAAAGAAGTTTAAAAATGGAGACAGTATGAATCCAGATGATAGTAACAATGTACCATTAAACTATTTATACTAAAAACATTTACACTACCGATGTATAATAAAACTTCTTTAAACCAGGCTTTCTTCATTCAAATCAGTTAAAGGAATTAATATTCCTTGCCATATGCGTGTAGAGTTCAGTTAAACTGGTAAAATTTATTAACATATTTAACCCAACAGTCCTTCAACATCTTTTGAATTTCTGTTGCAGGCTAAAACTTCATCTGCAAAACAACAGCCACCTTTATGTTCTTTTTCCCTGACAACACAGTGTTTCAAATTGTTTGCAGGTTGTATTAATCTGTTTGACAAGGAAAAAGCTTAACAGATGGACATGAGCATCTGCCAGTGGCTTGTCAGTTCTGTGGAAAACCAAATAACAGTGGTGAGATCTTCCTCAGAACTGTCTGCTTCACTCTGAGCATCTCAGTGAAGGCAGAGTCTGGTGGCATGCCAACCACAAACAGGGGTTGTAAAAAGAGCAGCAGAAAAACTAGGGTGAAGTCATTTAAAACATCCTAATAGACACTGTGTTTCAAATGATATCTTGTGTAATTCAATAACCCCTGTGGACTATTATACTCTCCTGAACAAATGCTGGGAGAAACCTTCTATTCACCGTCCCGTCCAACAAAACCACCAACAACAATTACTTTAAAAACAAGTGCAACTACACTTACAGCTACAAATGTTTCTCACATAGAGACCAAAGTGAGGCGTGTGCACACCGTGTTCACATTGCATGTAAACCACTTTCCTTTGAAGAGAGAAAGTGGTTTCAGATGGCTTAAAAAAACAAGAACTTAGTTTGGCCTCAGCAACTGTGTCTCTCTGTCAGTTCCTATGAAGCCAGTTAGTCTGGCAAGCGGTTTCATTTGCTTGCATTTTGTTCAGGGTAAAGGTATGTGGTCAGCGAAAAGTCAGCAACCAGATGCACTTTCAGTTTGGAAAATCCTAGAAAATCCTTCTGGGAGCTTAAAGAGGAGTTCCCTTTACTTTTGATTAAAAAGAGTTTCTTATTTCCAAAGCTACAGTAGGTGCCATTTTAATGACCTCTTCCCTCAAACTCATACCAGATTCCCAGCAGGAATCACAGCTGGGGCTCATTTTCTCCCTTCTCCTACTGGAAGTGTTGAAGAGGAATGATTGCTTGTTTAAATGGAAAGAGCAGGGCTGCCCCGTGGTCCTGAGTTTCCAGTAGCTGAGGTTGACCACAAAGTATCAGAATTCTGCTCTTCAACATGGCGCTCCATCGCCATGGAACGCAAGCCAGGATTCGGCCAAACGTGAGGAGCTAGGCAATTGATTTCCCTACATTTCATCATCAGAAAGAACGGATGGTGAACCTTCATCCAGAAGATCTGAAGAACTACATTTTGGCTTGGCGTCAACAGACACCGAAAAGGAAAAGTGCTGTTTAAACATTTACCTTAATATCTCTGAAGGCTTTTATGAGAAGCAAACTGGATTTATGAGAATCTGGATAACGAAGACTCCCTTAACAATAATGCTAAACATCAGACAGCGCAATAATAATGTGTTGCACACCACAAGCATATGAAGTGGAATATTGATTTATGTAATTGTCAGATCTCAGATCTGTTTGTGAAGTTGGGTTTTCATGGTGAGTCTGTTATCCAGGTTCATGCTTCATAAAATATGTTCTGTTGGTTACATCACAGTGAATAAGGCTATTATTTATCCGTGTGTTGGCAAACATATAAGCTGTTTAGTCATTTGTACAAGCCAGACGCATGACGCATGGAAAATTAATAACCTGCACAAGAATTACACTGATGTTCTATTACATCAAAGATGTAAAACTGAGGAAAAGTTGCCAAGTAAATTGTTATTTACAGTTAACAATATGCTGATAAAGTTCAAAACAAGTTTATTGTAGATCATACAAATAAAAAAAAATATCTAGTTTTGCAGTAACAAATCCTTATTATTTCACAACATTGTCTACGCAAGAGAGCAGTAACAGTTGAAAAATGTTGCAATCTACTTTTGTAGATGTAGCCACAAGCTTCCTTAACTCAGGAAAACAAACACAAGCGCTTGAGTCAGGACTGGAGGAGGCTGGAGAATCTCGGCTGGAAATGTAGTTTCTGGCTCAACAGCCTCCTACACAAACACTATAAATAGAGCTTCATTCAGCTACACCTTATGATGTGAGCCGTGCTCAGAACCGGTATGTTACAGCTCTGAAAACTAACAGCAGAGAACAGAGTCATTTACACATGCAAACATACTTAAGTTTATATTTAAATGCATAACGCCCAACTTGAAAATAAAATCAAACGTTGGTGAGATATCAATCGTATGCTTTTCATATGCAATCGCTGAGATCTACTTTTCCACCATAAGGGTTATGGGGCTGATTAAGGAACAGTTCTGTACGTTTTTGGTGGTTCTAGAGATGGTGGTTCTAGATTGGTACTGTTGTCAGTCTTACACAACTAAAAACTAACACAACTAAAATAAAGTCCACAGAACTAGATCACTACATGTATAACAAACAAAGCCGTCTGCATGCAGTTCAGTTAGTTCAACAAATGTCATGCGATTGCTCTCAGCTTATGTGTTCTGACAGTTTCATCAAAAAATCTCATTATGCTGCGTTCATCTGTGGTCCAGTTTAGCACAAGTTACATCATCATTTGGTTCTGAAGTCAGTGGAAACAAGAGTCAGTTCTGAGATTCACTGATCTCCAGCCCTGTAACAAACACCAGCCCCTCAGCGGCACGAGGTCCGAGACGCACTGAAAACGATCAAAAAGAAATTTCACAGGGTGTTATTTTGCCTTGTAATGGTCACACTTGTCCTCTCTAATTTAAGCAGATTTGCTATCAGCACTCAAATAAACTCCATTTTGGCAGAACAGACGCAGCTGTGATCTTACAGCGGATGAAACACACCTTTGTTCAATGGAAAACAATGAGAACGATTTTAACAACGTAGCAAAGCGTTCAGACACGCTCTGAGGGCTCAATAAACAAACGCAGGGGAAAGTGGAGTCATAAAATTGTGACAGGCAACACACATCAAAGCCAAGCATGACTGTTAAATCATTTCAGGGGAATAATCTTTCTCAAATGTGCCATGTGACGCCTGTCAAGTTATAAATTAAAGGGAGGAAACTGAAGCACAGCCAAGGTGGAAAACACCGTCACCAGCCCATATAGTGACACACTGAGCAGAAGGGAAAAAATAGGACTGTACTTTCAATGTTTCTAGGTGTCACTTGAGGTTGCCAGGTCCTTTCAGAAAAGTGACACTGACTACAGCAACAGCTAAATTGTAATGAAATGTGATTTTTCAAAGCTGTAAAGGCATCCTCAGTGTTTATTCAGGTTTTGAAAGAGCCAAAAAAAGTAATTGCAAGTGCAACCTTCACTAACAGATAATTAAGTAACAGATAATTTTCCAAATGAAGGTTTGGTTCATTAGTTGCTTTTGCAAGCAATTGCCTAAATCTAACACACACTTTTAAATCATTAACACACAAAGTAAAACACTGCATAACCAATAATCACTTTACATAAGGATAAAAGTGGCAAGTTGCATCTTACCTGTTGAAGCACAGAATACCGGATGCAGAACCCCGGATCTGACGGGAAGTATTCATCAGAGACGAACCGGATCAGGATCTGGTTACCCTTGGATACGTGGGGCCCCGGGGCCACCTGTGAGCCACACCAGCGACCCAATACCATCCCTCCAACAGGCTCCTCTATTTCCACATAATCATACCTGCAACACCAAAACACACAGCATCGGAACAATCAGATTCTTCCATCTATCCTTTATGCATTAATTTATTGTCCACAGACGTGACTGGGAACAGTTAATTCAATAAGCATTTACATAGATACAAATAAATCACTGCCAAAGTTACGCTAGCTGCTAAGTGCAGCTTTGAGTGGCTCCACAGGCGATAAGATACAATGTTAAACACAGACGTTCCGATGCAAAGATAGCAAGGATGGGAAAAGGCCAAAGCTAAATGGAAAAAGAGAAAAACAAGCTAAAAAACCTTGGGAGAAAGTGAGAAATAATTGAGATTAAAGGAGGGCCGTGGACATAAGTTATTTATCTTTATTTGATCTCAAGCTAATATGGCGACCCATTAGGCTTTTCATAAGCTACAATAGCTGTGACCTAGAAATACGTTCTCACCAGCATTTAATGAAGCGAATGAGCTATGAACTATACAGAGGCTAAACGTTTCATCTCAATCACCCTAATGGCACCTCAGACAACAGGGAGGAAATGATGAGAGCTAAATGTTTCGCAGGTGTCTCAAATCACACTAACTGAGAATAACTGATTTTTGTTCATTTTAAACACCCAACATTGCAGTTTTAACATGTTTTACATTGTACATGGATTTCAAAACTCAAACAAATGCACATTTTAATTTAACCTACATGTACTTCGCTGTTTCCTTTCCAAATTACTTGCATGTTCTGTAGACAAAATAGATACAAGTGTACAAATTTCTTTTATAGACTGATGTTTGTAAATCAGACGGATTCCAGAATAAACCACATTTCTGTACGAGGAAAAACTTTATTGACATACTGGTTAACAGGATTGCGTGTGGCATGTGAATGAAATGCAGTATTTTGATTGCCAAACTCTTCAGTACATTCACCCAAACTCTTTCCGTATCTCTCCCATGAATCTCTTTTGGACTCTAAATTACAGCCTTTTAATGTAACTTGGCCTGAACAGAACCCAGTGGCCTGAACTTTCTTCTTTAATAAAGAAAAACAGAAGAGCTGCGGTTACGCTATTCCTGCCTGCGTGGCTGCAACGTTCCTGCAGCGTTTAATAAAAGCTGCTTCCAGTAGCACAAGCCAAACCTGGTACCAATCATGTGATTGGACAAGTTTCCTGTCCTACACTGGCCTGCACAGTCCTGTGGGTTTCATAACACATTGTTTGCTTTCTGCCAAGCCTGACTTTAACAGTTCAGACCGCATGCAATAAAAACAACACAGGTCATCACGCTCCACAATAAAGATTAAAAGGCCTGATTTTCTGACACACACAGCTTTGATTTCCACTAAGCCAAAACACAGAGGGAAAGGCCTGGACTCCTGACAAATCTGTGGTGAATTTTTGGACAGTTACACCTTTAGAAATATCACAAGAATCGTTGTTATTCAACTGCCATTCAATACTAGTTATGATAAAGCAACAATAACAGTTCGCACTCTAAAATAGCACATTTTTCTCTGCAGAAAAGCATGCAGTAAAGAAGTGTGTTAAAGAATTGTGTGTTAACTAGAATGACACCTCTGTCAGGTGGCTAATAATGTTAAGTGTCTCTATTTTTAGCAGGATTACACGCACACATTCACTTACACTGTGTAGGAGACACAAATATATGGAAGAACTTTGGATCGCTTTAGTCTTTTAAGTAAAGAATATTGAAATCAAATGCTTTAAAAATACAGATGCATGAAGATTTCTGCTTATATCTCATGGATGAGTTACAAAGCAAAGCAATCCTTTATAGTTTGAACAAACCGCAGCGAAAGAGAGAAGTTGGGTGCTTATTAAATCAAAGAAAGTTTTTAAGTTAAAAGCATGACTAACGCGCTAAAGAAACAAACTTCACAACAGAAGTTGAGCATTCGCAAATGGAAATTTCTCTTTTAACTTTGTGAAAACTCCAAAGACATTTCAACACATTATGTTCATTACAGATGAACATATTTTATTCTATATTCCACTGTAATTCAATCAAGACGTGAAGGACTGGTTATTAATCACCATAAACTTCAATAACATGTAATGCAGCCCATCAGAGTGATTTACTGTTAATCACTTGGTGTGCGTTCCACTGGCCCTAGATCAGAAAATAAGGACACTACTTTGGAATAGAGACCAGTTATATACTTCAAATATAAATATAAAAAAAGTTTACAATTAAACTGATCTCGGATCAGACTTGGCTCTTGCAACCTTTGAGCAACAACAAAGATTCCAGCTGCACTAGTTAATTGGTCGCCACTAGGTGTCTGTAACTGGCAAAGATGAATGTGTAGGTGCTGTAACAATATTCTCTAATTGATTATTGACACCTAAGAATTAAAAACCACAGTAAAACCACATAAAACCACATTGTAAAAACCAGTAAAACCAGAAGTAAAACCACATTGATTTACTCATTTAAACACAAGAACACAGTGCGTCACATTAACCATGACAGAATGTAGGCAGTAAGGAGCATTCATCAGGTAACCTCTGCAAGCCAACGGGATGTTAAGACAAAATACAGTAGAAAACAAACATTATTAACTTATTATTTATCAATAACTGGAAGACCAGGATAAGACCAAAGATTATGAGAAGGTCAACGTTTATATACCTGCAACGAGAAGTGAGCAGATGGGCATTTATGGGCATGCAAGCGATCAATTGCATCAGATAGCACAACAAAGCCACGGACAAAAGCCTGGAAGCAGGAGAAGTTAGCTTGTGATTGAAAAGGCATTTAATGTGGACTGGCTGGACGTAGTGTGTGTGAGCGCATGTGTGTGTGTCCGTGTAGAGACCTCTGGAATCTTAAACAGATGCTATAGAGTCACACAGGAGACTTGGCGAGGGCCGTTCTCCATGTCACCACATCAGTCATGCAGAAATAAATATATAACCGAACATAATGATTTTAAGGGCGGGATTTTCATTATTCATCAGCCTGCCAACAGTACACCAATCTCCCTAATGGCCTCCCCTCATCTCTAAATCTTAAAAAATGGATCCAGTCAGAACAACCACATACATCTCCACTGTAACCCCCCCGCCTCCACACAGATTCATAAACCGCTTCATTGTATACAGGCGCTTTATCTTCTGTCCTAAGGGTCCGTCAAAACGTGCAATCCGTGCCTGAGGCGAGTTGTTTAGTTGCGCCGATTTGTCGCATAACACCGAGCAAAAATCTAAGTGCCTGAAAGGAAAAATTTCAATGGTTTTTATGGTTACGGTCCAGCCTCGCTGGATATTGAAAGCTTTCTGTATAAATCAGCCGTCATCTTCAGCTCCTAGCAGATGCTCATCGCAAAGTCCTGAAAATAATTCCTCAGCATCTGTTTAATTTTGTCAGGCACCACAGAATTGTGAAACAGAAGTCAACAGTTGATGGTAATTATGTTTCAACTGTGAAATATGACAGGAACATAATGTGGTAACAGAAAATCCCTTTGAATACCTGATTTCTGACATGCTTTTTGTTTTAAATGATTTGTTCAACCAAACAATCATTTGATGAAACGTGACTCTCTATGAAGATATGAGCTTCAAGGTCAGGTCTTACTTGCAAAGGCCATCTTCAGCGTCCTCCAGGCCAAAGCGCTGATCAAAGGTCAGCTGAATCCCGGAACCTTCTGAGACCACCAGCCTCCACACTATAAGTACATTCCGGGGATACGTGTTGGGAAAGTCAGGGCTGTGAATAATTCCATCCCCCGTGACTGTGAGGATCTTCTCACGCTGAGACTCTTGAACTCCTACAGAAAGCAACAAGAAAAGATCATTATGTTTCCAAGCCTGCATAACTCACCAAAGCTGAGAAGGTCTGCAATAGCGACTGATTTGTGCTCTACTTCCTGTCTGCTTCCTAATACAAATAAACTTCAAGTAAGATTTAGGTTTTCCAGCACGACATGAGATGCAAATAAAACACAGGTAATCTATGGAAGTGTGCTGTGTGAGAAAATTGATCATGCAAATCCAGGATGAACCAAACTCAAGGCCTCAGGTTTATTATTGAGAATATTCAACTGAAAACCTGATAATCTCATTAAAAACGATATAAAAGCAAAATATGATGAAGTTTTTTTTAATGACAACACCATCAAAAGCACAGAGTGATACAGTTTGCTAACACAGCATTGATACAGAAGTTATTTAGACTCAAAGCAATATTTTGTTTTGTTGTTGCTTCTCTCAAGCATAAGATCAGCTACAAGCACTGCAGATATAAAGCGTTTTACAAGGACACACCGACAGCTTCCAGTTTCCACAACAGGATGAACAGAACAATAAAGTTTGTGTCAAAATCTTTGTTTGAGTGGTAAAACTCACCAAGGCCTCTAGAAGAGATTGCTTTAAAATTGATTGTAGAAGAGATCTGATCATTTAACAGTCTGGGAAAGAGTTTAACGTCTCTTCAGCTCAGTGCTTCTGCTTTTAAACATCTGAAACTATTAAATACGGATTTATTCTCTCCCCTGTTGTGACAAGATTTAAGGAGTTCTCGCTCCCTGCGGCGGGAATTAATAATGCTTTTCTCAATAAGGACACACGTTCCACCTGCAGCCAACCCAGAGAGGGCACAGAACCAGTCTCAGAACCGCTCAGAACCAGTCCGGGTCTCATTCTGTGTGCTTGTGTTCCCATGCCAACATTTCACAACCGTTACCTCACAGCAAAGTCAAAGAGCTAATAAAAACTAGCCTGAAAATACTTGCTTAAGAAATCAATATGGAAACAGATGCTTGATTCCCGTTCAATAAAATACTTCTTGAATTCTGAAAGCAGATCGAGTTTCACTTATCCTGTTCAGAAGTTCAGAAAAGTCGTTTGATGCAAACGGACAGCTGTTGAAATGCAACACCAGTGCTGGTTTTCGCAGGCCCGCCGCATTCAGAGCCCACCCCAGGGGAAATGTCTTTCACAGTCTGCTCCCAAAACACACGCACAGATCTGTCAAGCTGTGAGAAGAAACCTCAACAGATAGACGCAGTGATACAAACTCTCCAATGCCCTTACCTGTCTACCTGAATTATAACAAAAGCTTATTCACCTTAACACGTATTACACGAACAGTATCCTCTTGTGTTGTAGGATTAGCAGGAATTAATGCTTTGAAGATAAGCTATCAACAAATGATAGTCTTTGCTTCTTATTCAGCAAGGGATAATTAGCTTGTTAGGTGTCATGGCTGAAGGACAGTAATGTAAACTATTTCATCATAAACACTGATCAATGTGACGCAACCAATTTTGAAAAACAAATGTTCTGTATGTCCAAAAAAACAAACAAATCAGAAACTGGTCTTAATTTTTTTTTAATTCTATAACATTTTTAATGTAAAAATTTGTTATACAAGTATATAATGTTAAAAATGTTTTGCCAATACCACCGGAACGTTTTTTGTTAGAGCGTTAGCCGACATTCTGAAAACATTCTCTTTGCTAAACGCTTTTTAAATGAGTTTTATATTACTTGCTTCAAACAGCCCAAACATAGAAAGTTCTTTGTATTCCACCTATAGAAGACAAACATACAAAACTGAAAATATTATAACCCAAAGTTTGCTTTCAGAAACTGAATCTCAGCTGTGACACCAAGACTTCCTTGTTTGATTTGTGAAATTGGGCTGAGGAGCGATTGAGAGGTTCTGTGTCTGTACTCTGAGCTGACCTCATCTCACTGGGTTAAATCATGTCATATAATGATCACAGGCCTCCCCCGGGTCTATTACCTCAAACATGACTTTTCCTTGACCCGCCTCTCGTTTTTCCTCTCTCCTGAGGTGAACGCTGCGCTGATTAAGGTAGGAAGCTGAGCATGAATAAATAAGGGCTCACAGTGCTACCATTGTGCTTTGTTTACATGCACGACCTCCGACTCAGCCTGAGGTTTAAATATTAACCTGGAAGCAGGAAAAACGATGAAACACACGCAAGTGCGTGTGTCTGGATGTGAGCGAGGGGGCAAATATAAACAAAAACAGAGTGGGAAAAACATGTCACTGTTTAGAGAACGTTAACAGTAAGTGACAGATCAAACATATTAGTGGTTTTACAATAAAGTACAAAATAAATATGCATCATTATCCGCACACTAACTGAGTCATAAGAGCAGTGGAAGAATATTACCAAACAAAACATTGGTCTATAACTGAGAACGCACTTGTTTTGGAAAGCACAGGAAACATTTGGAAACTCACTTTATGTGGTTTCTGTTTACCCACCAAACCCAAGGTTCCAGGCTTACTGTTTTCCCAACTTCACTCTGATCAGGTTGTATTAAATCTACAGTAGCTGCTGCACACAAACATTAAAACAAAATCGACTGTTGGAAATTTGGCATAATTGTGGTGAATTTCTCTCAGTTCATATGTCTGTCGTCTGGCGTGCAGGCCTTGATGTCTGTATTCATTTTCCTGAGGAAAGTCCACGATGGAGATGTTCGCTACAGCCCGTAACAGCGTAAAGCGCTAATATTTCTCAAACCTGTTTTAATCCCCCATATGTTGGGAGCTGACTGCAGCCGGCTGGTGAAACTGTACCCCACTCGTACCGTTTTCCCAAACACGCCGATACACCCACCCCCACATTTAAACTCCATCTGCTTCTAATAACAGGTTTGTAGCGGTAACTACAGGTGCTGTAAATTCCACTTCTGACTTATACGTTGCTTTAAGGTTTACAGTTGGGCAGCACAAAGTTGCAAGAGATGGAAAAATGAGCAAAAAATATGGGAATAAGGGAAAGGATGGAGGGATAAGTGATGGGAACAGCATGGGAATATATCATACCATTAAAAAATAATTTGGCTTCAAAAGCGTCGACTTATTTGGAACGTTTCAATCTGCCGTGCAGATGGTCTGTATGGAGACTCGCTGCAGGGGTCTGATGCTTTAACTCATTGCTCAGTTGTTATTAGCCAATTAGCGCCACTTAACTAGCCAAGCTTTTCTTTAAGATTAAGGAAGGTTTAGTGTGAATGGTAACAAGCGTGTGGACTGACAAGCATCAAATCATTTATCTCTGTCCATCTTTTTTTTTTTAATTTCAAGTGTCATCATGTTTTACTTTGCAGAGCTGATCTCAGCAAAAGTATCTAGATATCAGTTAAGGGGAAAATCAATAGGCAACTGATTTACACCATAATTGAACCTCATGACACCGGCTGTGACACTCATGAGCCAAACATCTGATACCGCTAGTGACATGGCTTCCAGCATTTTTCTCAACGAATAAAAATTCCTTAAAGCTGCAAAAACATTTAAGGGTTAAAAATGAACAGATTAATCAAATACATTAGCTATTTAGCAAGTAGATGATAGATCAGTGTTTAACATGATCTCTGTTTCTTACCCTGATTCCCAGCGGTAAGTTTATAATAATGATTTATAATTTGAGCCATCTGGTCTGATTTCCCAGGAAAAGTCTTTTGGCTTAACTTGACGTAAACATCTGTAAAGAAAAGCATGTAAAGTCACCTGCAACTTTGTGTTTTAGACACAGATGGCGGCAGAGAGGCTAAAGTTTCGTATTGCAGCAAATTATATCATCAGCACATGTAGCTACACCCGCTAAGCAGTAAATTTAAGTGCTGTCTATCCGAGCGATCACTTTAAATGCAGCGTGAGGATACGGCCGCTCGTGTGTCATCACACACAGTGTAATTAAATACCACAGGCACTTTACCAACAGCAGATTACAATCCTAACAGGCCACCAACACTTTCTCTTCTCACAGCTCACAGAACGAGACTCATCCATTAACACATCCTCACAGAGATTTCCAGAAACATCCATACATGCCATCATATAGCCTGTGTGTGTGTGTGTGTGTGTGTGTGTGTGTTATCCTCTAATAGATGTCTGACATACTGCCTGTCTGATGTTTACATTATTTTCACCACAGAGCTTTGTGTACAGCTACACATCTCTTAAATATTACAGTGGCTGTATTTTGCTGTAAGGTGGTCTATAAGTTAATAAGTGACTAAGTTAATTAAGAACCATGTGTAAACATCAGAGTTTTAACCACAGGAAATAAGATTTCAGTCTCATCAGGGTGGGTGGCCACACAAAGCCTACAAGCCCCTCTTGTACGGTACGTCACGTCTGTAACAGGTAAACGCTACAGACACTGGTGAGTTATTTTTAAACAGCACTTTTAATACCGTCACATGTTGAGACATGAAATGCTCAGCTGTTGGTAGTGATGCTACTGACACGTTTAACATGTCGTATGCAAAGCCAAAAAATGTTATGCATTTTAAACAAATAAACTGGTGCAATCCCTGTTGTTCCAACATCCTGTTTCATAAGGCCAATATCATTTAACAGCTTGACCTAATTAAGACACTCACACAACACACAACACACACTCGCACAACACACACTCGCACAACACACACTCGCACAACACACACTCGCACAACACACACTCGCACAACACACACTCGCACAACACACACTCACACAGGCTTGCTCAAGCACGCACACATACCATTGATGGTCCAGACATTTACAATGAACCCAGGTGAACTTGAACGCATGCAAGTACGTTTAGTAGGTGATTTCCTAGTTCCCTTTACACAGACATAAACTGCAACGATTCAAATGAAACATCAGTGAGCAACACTATATGTGTATAAAACCCATAGCTAAATTTCTAACCTACTTTAAACAGGAGTTACAGCTCATTTTAAACTACAATGAAGTGTTACTGTAACGTTACCCAAACGTTGTGCCCCAGAATAAGAAAACTGTTCTAAATGTTTTAATAAATAAACAGAAGATTTCTCCAATTGCGTTTTAACAGCCTCCACACACCATTAATCATGAGACTGACACAACCTGACAGGAGCCATGTTAACAATTTCATAAGCAATAAAATGAACGTTCAATCATGTGTGACTGAAAGATTTCAAAAACATCCAATTAAAAAAGAACAGAATAATTGGAAACGTTAAACGAATGAAAAAATGTTTCTGTCAATTAATGGAAACTTTTATCATTAAACAAATTTAAAGGATTATGCAACATAAAGTTTGTTTTAAAGGCTTTCATTAGTGACAGTGACATTGTTTTTAAGTACAAGGTGTGTTTAATTGTTTGCACGGCCAAAAAGTGCCACCGATTTTGCAATGGTTGGTTTTAATCTTACTCTAATCTTTTCCATCCTGCCTTTGATCTTGTTTAAATATCTCCATCCACAGAAAACAGCCCATATCTGAAGATAGATGATGTTGACTTCCTAGGGTGGTGCATGTTTAGGACACTCGATGTGTTACACTCACAAAATACCCTTAAGCTATGAAGACCAGACCAGCAGAAAGGATTTCTGTTCTGCTTTTCCTAAACCTCAATTTTATGCTTTTAAAAACTGCATGTTCTGTTAAAGATACGCTGATTAAACAAACATTTCTGTGCAAAACTGCACCTGGTTTCTGCAAGTACAGGCATATTAAAGCAGCTGGTTTAGCTGTGAGGTGTAGCACAACCATTCTGGCACAAGAAAAGTGTCTTGCCTGTTCAAACTGAGGCATGCGTTGCTGCAGAATTTAAAGCAATGCACATTTTAAACTTCCAAACAAACACGTATTTGTGTAACAGTTTTCACAATGATATAGCATTTTAACATCAGTCTCAATACATTACAGGCTATAATTCAGAGGCAGTCCAAGTGAATAATTTTGAATCTGGCCTGCACAAATCACAACTGGTGTCCATCTTAGCTAACAGTGAGTTTGCTGCGGCTGCATCTTAATATGCAAGCAGAAAAATTGATCTCCGGTCTCCAGGGAGACCCCGAGTGCCACGTCTGACACCAGCATCTGTGTAGCGTGTGCAGAAAACCTATTTGTGCTCAGGCACAAAGCCAGGCGTTTTCCGAACGCTACATGTGATTGAGTTACGAGCGCTGGCACGCCGTCGCATTCTAAATTGCATCGTGTGAGAGGAAACATAATGCAATCTGGCTGGCACGAGGACACCGGTGCACAGCCAGCGAGTCCCACGACAGGTGCGCCACCAATTTTTTCAAATAGCATAACCATATTTCTCTGCTAAACATCAGGCAGCTGACAGAATAATGATGAGGCTGTTCCAAAACATCTTGGCGTTTGGTGTTATTTCAGAGAATCTGAAGTCCTGCGTGAGCAATTACTCATCAAATGAGCTGCACTTTCTACACAATTAAAATAAAGAGTGACTGGGGTGGTTAAGCCCCAAAAGTGCTTTTTTTGTATATTTTTTATTCTTATTTGAAACGTGACCAGCTGAGTTACGATAAGCTGAAGGGTGGGTGGGTGGGAGGGGCCAGGAAATGAATTAAACCAGATTTGTACTTTGGTCACCTGTACACTACCCAGTATGTATATACATGTATAATGCTTTGGCAATATCATATGTAAACAATCAGGCCAATAAAGTGCTTTACAGTAAAAKTTTAAATTTTAAAGAAAGAAAGAGAGAGAGAGAGAGAGAGAGAGAGAGAGAGAGAGAGAGAGAGAGAGAGAACAAAAGGGTGGAGACACTTTAAACTACCTCTCTGATGGTAAGTGCTGACATCTGCCAAAGTATGTAGACATGCCTTGAAGAGACAGGAACTCAGGTCATCGCATTTACCTGCTGCCAAACTCTAAGGCCTCTGGAATTCAGTCTGCTCTGAAAACAGGCAATATCCACAGACAGCAAACATGCCTAAGAGCACAGCATTATCTGTTCCAGCAGAGCATCGGTCCTCACAAACACTTACAGTTTATCCACTCGTCAGAACGGAGGATTAAACAACCGGGGCGTGACTAAACCCAGTTCAGCTGAGCAGAACCTCTTTGCATTTTTCACAAATCTTTCCTTAATCTGAAAAAGTATCAGTGAATCAAAGCTCTCTTCCATGCAATAATTTCCGAGGTAGACTATCATTCTCTGAATCAGGCTGTTATATTTTATTTCAAAGCTGTTTATTAAAATGTCATGTGTCTCGGGGCTGCAGGCAGGATAAATAAAAAAGTACTTATTGTCAGGATGAAAGACGTGTAAAACTTGAGGAAGTGTTGTCGTCTCAGAGCGACTGAAAGGAATTAATGGCGCAAGCTAAGCCGGACCTCAGGCTGTGATGTTCTGCCGCTCCAGTCTAGACAAGAGTAGATACCCAATAATCTCACGGTCACTGTCAGTGCTTGAGGATAAACAAAGCATTGTTTTCAGACAGCTGCTCCTGTAGCTCAAATGATAGTGCGACAGTACCGATGCCAGGGTTGTGGGTTCGACTCACAGGAAACACGACATATAAATAAACTTTCAATGCACTGTAAGTTGCTCAAACCTGCCAAATGCATAAATGTAAGCTGAACATTAAATGAGGTATAAACTTCCTGTCTGGAGGAACTTTATGGTATCATTTTTGTTGTCAGTGAAATGTAGGATTTACCGCATTTGATTCTAAGTGTGTGTGTGTGTGTGTGTCTCCATTCAAGGCAGACATTTTATAAGCACATGTGATCCCTGGGAATTGAATCCACAACCTTTGCACCGCTGAAGCAATGCTCCACCAATTGAGCTACACAAACAAGTCTAAGGTCACTGAAACAATCTTATAGAGGAGAACAGGAGGCCTTGCAACTAACAATGGCTGCTTTAGTTCTTAAAGCTACTATCTGTAACTTTTGTGTGAAAAACAAAGTCTCCTGATTTGAAACTGCAAGTTTATAGCAAGTTTTCATGGGAAATGCTACTTTTGCTTCATTTGACATGCATAAAAAAAGCATACAAAGTAACCTGCAGTTTATTCATCAAACAGAGGTGGCAGAAGAGAGCCAAAAGTTACATATTGCAGCTTTAAACCACAGACGACCTCAGAGGACATATCACGCACAGGATTATGGGTATTAGGTCAACGGCGGAGGCGCCAGCACCAGCACCAAAGATAGAGAGACCATGAAATTACAGGAAGGAAAAACTGAGGCTGTATCATTGCTCCTTAAAGGCCCTGTTGCCCTTTAAACTGGAGTCCTGTAGGAATGTAGAATCACTGTCCATCATAACAAACATCAGACAGGCACCGACTTGCTTACTTTCAGATCTGTTACATTGCTTCTTAAGCACACTAACAACGAAAACACAGACACTACAATCATGCAATATCTGATTCTGTACGGGTTACTGTAAAGCAAATCCTTGACTGAGTCATGGTGAATAATGTGTTTAACCTCCTGTGTGTGTGTGTGTGTGTGTCCTTTTGAAAATCCTTTTGGTTTATGTTTGCCAGCCACTACCCTCAGTATGCACACTTCACAACTGCACTATGAACTCAAAGTGGCATGGAAACTGTTTAACACAACAGGCTGGTAATGTAAAAGGTTCTGACAAGCAACAACACTGCCAGCTGCCGCAGAGTCTCCATGTTATGAAAACCGCTTCCCTTAGAATCCTTCACAACGCTACATCCTTTACAATGAATATACTGCTGTAATATGGTAAATATAAGCTATTACTTGACAGAAAATGTCAACTAGTTAACTAGATCTCTGGCCTGCCCAGTAAAGACACACACACATACACGCTGGATATGTGTGACAATTTAGCTCCCAGTTAGCTTGTTTACCACATTAACCTCATTCCTAACTGAGCAACCCAAAGCCTTGTGTGACCCTCAGTTGTTAATGAAGCTCATTCTCTCACGTCTCTGACGGGTTAC
>JBAJNP010001381.1:4635-62757 GCA_036877545.1 Yasuhikotakia modesta | reverse complement strand
CTTTGATATTAATGAGTTTTTGGATTCATTGAGAACATGGTTGTTGTTCAATAATAAAATTAATCCTCAAAAATACAACTTGCCTAATAATTCTGCACTCCCTGTATGTTTGAGCCTGAACCAGAGGAGGACACTGAATTGGAGGATGAACCTGTTCAACAGACGCTGGATTTAAACGTTTCTCAATGGTAAGTTATTTGGAATGTTTGTTTGAACACTTTCAACGTTACATGCCCGCAAAGTTATCCCGTCATAATCAAGTTACAGTGCACTACATCCATTTGGACATTAATTCTTTGCATCATCATGAATCAGAAATATTACTAACTATAGTTCAATGTAAATACTGTTTATGAATGGATTATCTTGTTTATGAACAGATATTGTTATACTGTTATATATTGTTATACTGAACGGATATATTATCTTGGGCTGACGGTGCACATCTGCCCCATTAGGGTTAGGGATTTAAGCCACAGTGTAAAGTCAAGAATAAATATTAGCATGACAGCATAATTGGGCCAAAAGTTTATCATTATTGAATGTTGTGCATTCACCTGAGCCATACTTTTACTGCCATAATGAATAACACTCAAAGATAACAAACATATAACAACATATATCTTTATATGTATTATATTTAATTGAACATATACCATGGCCGTTTGTCACTCAGAGAAAGGGACAGGTAGGCTCGAGATGACTTATTCTCTAGCAGTGTGTAATTAGACTAATCCACATTTGGTTGAGCAAAACAAAACAGGAAAAGAGAGTGAGAAAGTACATCATTGTTATTAAAGTACATCATTATTATTAGTTAAGCAAATCAGGCAGACATCATCTTGATAATAAAACATATTAAAATGTACTAAATGCCATTCTCCTTTCTCCTCGTGCCTTGCAGGCAATGCAGATTTTCATCTTTATTTTAACATCTTCAATGTCCTCTTCAAATTCAGGATGAAGTCTTTTTGCTGGGCGTGACTTGATTGGTGTTGAACTAAATAGCAGTGAAGCTGCAGTAGCCATAGTGCCAACAGCCTGTATGCCTGTCAACAAAAAGTCAGGCTCTGAATGTTTACTGAATAAAAATGAATATAAAATTGAGTGTTAATTCATTCTAAATGAATACAATTATGTAATTGATTGACAAACAGGATAACAGTGAAGATTATCTTGAATGATTAAACACATGAATAATATAGAACAACTTCTTTACAGTATACTCAATTGCAATCACAAGGCTATTTTCATGCAGAACAGTGGAAGACTGAATTAACTCTGTTTTGGTGCTCTGATCCAAGTGTTGTTCCCCTAGACTGGGTTTCCTGAAGATCCATCCGACAGCCTCTTTTGTATCCTGGGGAAGAAAACTGGACGTGTTAACACTCCGAGAAGATTACTCTCATGTTTTCATATTGTCATCTGTGCTAAGGTGCCAAATCTATGGAAGTTGCTAACATTTGTTTACATTGCCAACGTTTAGGGGGGGGACATGCCTATGCAAACTATTTTCGTGAGGAGGGCGTAATTGAGACACTTCTGACATAATAAGGTGAAGCTTTCCAGATCGAGTCATTTTTAGGTACATATTTTTAAAACAGATTTATTTACTTTAGAGTACATAGAATAGAAAACATTCACAAACATTCACAATATTGTTTGGGTGTTGACAACATAATTTCTTACAAATCATTTACTGCACCTTTAACTTAGTGCACTAGCAACATATTCCTCACTGTTTGAGCAATTGACATGAATCATATTGCACCATAAAGCTTTAGACTAGATTAGACTAGGATATCACATAGAAACTTGCATACAGGTCTTTTGACTTGGCCAGAGCAGAACAACGGTACAGCAATACAATAGGGTATAAAACCACTCAAAACCCCTTATTAACTATATTAATGCATTGTAAAGGCAAGGGTTGCACTTGTGTTTTGTCGTGTTGTGTTTGGTTTTCCTTGTAAATAATGATGGGCGTGAAACTAATGGGGTTGATATATCTGGAAAATGTTTAAAATTGTCTGTCTAAAACAACTTGGTGATGATATTATTGATGATATTATTAATACATTACAGAAAGATACTAAATAATGTTACAGGCATAGTTTTTCATCTGTGACTTTCCACAAAGCATTAGCATTAGCTTCTTGTCAAAGGCTACACAACTATCAGGCAGGATTGTACACCCACATTCATGTACACTCAGTGGAAAGTTACAAAACTACTAAATTATGACATTTAAACATGTTTTACTAAAATACTGTACTTTTTCTTTGACACCTTTTAGCACCATTATACATTGGCATACATGGGGTGTGGGTGGGGTGTTTCTTACACACCATCATTATTACCTTAAACTCTCTATGTTGGACAATACAGCTAGTTCATTGCTAAGCTCTAGAACTGTCAGTACTGGGTCTTTGCTGGATAGCGACAGGTAGGCGGGGCTAGCCAGTCCTTTGTAGGCATTGCTTCTGGAAAATGAATGGCTGAAAGAATCATGCCTCTGATGGTAAAGGCAGCTGTTACATTTGCAGAAATAGTCACATGGGCGCTCAATGCAGGCGCCTCTTCTCAGCAAAATGTGCACAATCTCGTATTCATGGCAGTGAGAAGCTAATATAATAGGAGTAATATCATGGGAAAATCGAGTGCCATCCTCATTATAGGCAAAGAAGTCGTCTTGTGTTTCTGCCTGAAGGGGGCTGTGGGTGAGTGGGTTTAGTTGTATCTACAAAGCTTGTTGACATAAAATGACCCCCACAATACGAATGTAGCCCTTACTTATAGCTAAAAGCAAGGTGTTGCCGATCCGGAACAGATTCTCTTTCTTTAGCAAGAGCTCCATCACTT
Source organism: Yasuhikotakia modesta (assembly GCA_036877545.1). NCBI lineage: Eukaryota > Metazoa > Chordata > Actinopteri > Cypriniformes > Botiidae > Yasuhikotakia > Yasuhikotakia modesta. Next base: position 59,895 of record JBAJNP010001381.1, on the reverse strand, counting down.
ACAGGTGCTCATTGGCTACTGCAAGCTGAAATGCATTCTGGCCCATGTAGTCCACACAATTGACATTAAGTTCTGGTTTCTTTCAGCATTCTGCGGATAACAGGTGTTTCCATATTCGGCTGGCTGCAGGTATTACTCCTCAGTTGAGGACAAACTTTGTAACGAGTGTTAAACATATAGGCTGGTCTCCTCGTTTGTTGTCCTTTAGCCAATGTATGCCTGTGAATGTCATCTTTGCTTCACCTATATCACCAGAGAATAACACTTCAGAGTAACAAAGTAACAAAGTAATAGAAGCCTAAATTTCTTTTTATAATTTTTTCAATCAGTTAAGGGTCTGGACATACCTTTTACATACATTTTACAGTAAAACTATCCAACCTATGTACAGTAGCAAAATTGGAATTAAACCAAAAATATTGCAATTTTTAAAAACATTGTTTAGATTTTGGCTTAAAGCTGCTGCCTATATTGAGGTTCAGTGGACATTTGTTTCCTGCTTTCTTATTTAATACTTGTGTGCTCTGATAAATGGACCCAATTATGATTAACCTTTTTAATATCTAAATAATATAGCCAATTTTGGAAAGAAGTTATGCAGCAGAAAAGGAGAGATAAACAATAGAAATATTATAAACAGAAGTAATGTTCGGCATGACTGAATTATATTGACTAATGACTGACTCAACCCAACCCTGTCAACCCTGAGTCATTTGCTGCCCATCTGACATGACAACACAAATGTCCACTTCACCAGCCTCTGATTTTCAAACTGGAAACTAGATTATATAATTTACACACATTGGCATGAGACTTTAGTAATTTTGACTTTTGAGACTTTTTTACGGTTTTTAGATTTGTTAACCGTAAATCTAAATCTACAACATCTGCAATTTGTTTGGTTTGCAACCAAAATGTTTAAAGGCAGCAGAAAGTGTTATTTTATTTACATTTTTTCTGTAAGATTGGCAGTGTTTATTGAACCTCTAACACTGTTATGAAGAGTTACAAGTTTTTCTAATCAAGACAGGCAATGGACAAACCAATTTAGTACAAATTCAGTATTAACTAATTTTCCTAACTAATACTAACTCATTTTTATCTTTGTGAGTAATCTTAAATGGAATAAATCTGTATGGTCACACATAAATAAAAATTTATTTAATCATTATTTAATGTTGTGTCTTTTAAATTTTTTTTTTAGTTTTTTACAAAAAAACATAAATGATTGGTATCTCTTTTTGAATGCAGGTGTTATACATTTAACTATGAGCTTTCTTCTACAAGTGCTCAAAAGGGCTTCAGTAAAGTATATCATCTGAATTATGTGCTGTATTCTGCTGAAGCAATTTGATAGCTTTGTATGATAAACACTGACTGAAAGTTTTTTCTCTGAAAATCCTGACTCCTCCTCAGCTCTCCTTGATGCATGCATAAGAGTTCATGAGAGAAACAGCAATGTCCAATTTGTTCTTTCCATTCCAGTTCACAAAAAGTTGACTCATTGATCTAGTTGCAAAAATTAACAGGTAGAGGAAGCGTTGGCCTGTTCTTCACACATAGCAACCATATGGCTTAAGAAGACTTTGTACTGTATATAGTGCATGCTATTTGTATGAAATGTTGATAGGGCTTGTTTCTCTAATTATGTTAAAAGCTCCAGCTTCACTGTAATCCCATGGAAAAGGGCGACCAGTATTATTAAAAATTTATCCTTTGCTCATCCTCAGAATACAGTCATATGTGAAAGGTAGGCAAGAGGTCATTATACTAGACTGTTACAGAATAATGACCTCATGCTATGCCTATGCACATTTATTTGTGAACTGTTTCTTTAAGATTTAAGTGACAGTCAGGTAAGTCTTTGCATAGGACTTATAGGGACCTCTTTTAAGTTTACTCGTTTTAAAAATCAATACGTTGCATCAATATGTTGTTTAAGTGAGTCTGCGAGAACCATTGCAAAATCCTGCATTTTTTTAAGTTCAACAATGAAATATAGTGTGTGTGTATATATATATATATATATATATATATATATATATATGCCCGTTTTTTATATTCCCTTATTTACACATAAATGACTATGCAATGGTATTAAAGATTATGAGTGAAGCATTTTTAATTCATCCAAGTTATGGCCATGCTTTTACAGATGAAATAATGTCACCTTGGCCACATTTATTGTCTCAGCAAAATAAAGCATAAAAGGTTGTTAATATTCATATAGGTAAAACACAGGATTAACTGTGACAGAGCAGAAAGCAAAGACCATTAGCTAAATTGAAAAATCAATAAATACTATTTATTCAAATGTAATGCCTCATCCAAGCTATGAAGTAAAAAATTATCATAATTTGTTTACATTAAAACAGAAGGTATCTTGGGAGAAATTAAGAGTAATAATGAAAATAAACAGGGTTTAGTTAATGTATCGCATGTTTTTGAAAAATCCAGCAAGAGGCATGTACTCTACTGAGAGACCGATTTTCGTTTCTGCAGACTCGCCTATCTCGGCCATTTTGATTCTGCGCCTCTTCGCCATGGCGGAGATGGACGACGGTGACGAGCCGGGTTTAGTTCCTACGCACGGCGGTTCGTCTGGATCAAAGTCAGGGGGAGACAAGATGTTCTCCCTCAAGAAGTGGAATGCAGTGGCCATGTGGAGCTGGGACGTGGAGTGTGATACCTGCGCTATTTGTCGAGTTCAAGTAATGGGTAAGTGTTTATTTAGCTAGCTGGCTAGCAGCGATAGCATATTTGTAAATGTTTTGTTTATGCGTACTAGCTAGTTAACATCCATAGATCATAGATACGGCATTTCCCTGTCATAAACTACTTGATCATTTGTGGAAAGTCAACATGTTAAAAGTAAAGAAGACGGTGAATGAGACCATGGATGTGTGCCAAAAACCCAATCAGCTGCCTAACTAGACAGCACGTATGATGCGAATCAAACATTCAAACACAAATATGATTACAATACATTCTCAAACTTTTTATTACCCACATGATGTTTGAAGCGAAAGTTTCAGATCGCCTCGTAACTCCTGTTACGATTGTGTATGGTGCTCAGGTGATATGTGAAATCTTAATACGCAGCTACGATGCCCAGGCTGTCAAACATTCAGATGCACTTTTGATAACCTTTGACAAATATTCTGCATTGGACGTTAAAATGCAGTAATGCCTATAAAAACATAGTCAAATGTGTAAAAACACCTGTGATTCCAAACATTCTAATCTAAGCGATTAACCGCATCGAATGTTTAGCTGCACCTGTGATGAATCATGATGGGGAAACAACCATGTAACTTGAACATGAGAAACAATGAATTATTGTACGGCAAGATTTATTAAGACACTTTGAATTGTATACTCAAAAATACGGAGTACAAATGTTATATGTACCTAAATAATAACACTGAGAAGACGACATTGAATGTTAGATCAAATGCATCAGCGATGACCAGAAATGCTTTCTAGTTAGGCAACATCTTATTGATGTGATTAGTTATGCAGTGAATGTTGTAGTGGGTGCATATGATTGTGTACAGGGCTGATATGCAGCCGATGCATTTAGAGTTTTGTTTGTTTTGTTTATGCATTTATGTTTTAATTTAAGCTGTTTTGTAAAGGTCTAATATTAATATTTAATTTTAAAAAGCATATGTTTTTAAATTAGTCATTTGTAAATGTATTTTAGATGCATGTTTGAGGTGCCAGGCTGAAAACAAGCAAGAGGACTGCGTTGGTAAGTTAACAAGCTGATTATCAGTCTAATTAATTAATTACAGTAAGCCCTTCAAAGCAGATGGCCACTCTGTCTGTGGCAATACAGATTTCTCTTCACTGATGTTTTCTTAATTTCGTCACCAGCTTCTGATAATGATAATAATAAAATAATACAAGTAAGGAGATGTTTATCAGGTCCATTTATGCAGAGTGACTTAGGACTGTTGGTATTAAATAAGACCTGTATCTGTCTTTGTGAACATCACTGTATGTCTCATATTCTCTGTCTTTCAGTGGTATGGGGAGAGTGCAATCATTCCTTCCACAACTGCTGCATGTCCCTCTGGGTGAAGCAAAATAACAGATGCCCCCTGTGCCAACAGGACTGGGTGGTACAGAGGATCGGCAAGTGAAGATTCGAACCTCCAACCCATACCTCCTCCGTCCATTTTGGCACTTGTCTACCTTTGGAGATCTGAACTGATTTTCTAAACATCTCTCCTGCCATTGATTGTGTAGTTACAATGTGTGCATGTTTGTGACTGTCAGAGTAAAATCACTGAGGTGAAAACTTAGGTGACGCTGGTTAGTTTAACTCCTCGCTCACCTAATACAGCATTAACTTGAGCCAGCTTGTTGAGCTCTGAGTTTGTAGCATCATATGTGATCTTCAGATTAAAGTTGTGCAATGAATATGTGTTTTACATGTGTTAGGAATAAATATAAAAACTTAGTGGTTTATAAGTGTGTTTTTTTCTGTTAATAAAAGTAATATGGCAGAGGGGTTGGGACGTGCCAGTTCCTGGTTTTATGGGGTAGATCCATACAGAAGGATTTTTTGGAAACTTATTTGCTTTCTGTCTATTGAACTGTCCTTTAAAACAGTTTAAAAGCAATATCACACTCTTCTGGTTATGACAAAATGCACTATTGTTTTAGCTTTATTAGAAAAACAGCATTTAATATTTGCTGCAATTACACAAGGAAACACTCAAATTTTACTTGTTTCCTACATTTAACTAATAAATATCTATGACCTTTGGTTGCAGTTGTTTGTACTGTAAATAACAGATCATGCAAAAAAAATTTCAGATTTCTTTATTTGTCAGATATTTGTCCAAAAACATTTTATCTTTTGAATTATTTTGTAAGCGTAATACAAAAGATACTTCCAGGTTTTCCATGACTGTGAAAATTCCAGTTTAGCATACAGTTTTAAACAATATGCAGTAGTGGAAAAACAATCCTCCAATAGCGCTGTGCTGGTTGTCTGACTCGGCTAATTCCAAAGAAACAATTAGCTCAGGATTGGAGTGCATGTTATTAGCCCAGAACTATAAGGAGAATTTCCAAGACAAAGATTTAGTTACTTGTAATTTGACGCAAACCTTTCAGTGGAGGCAATGTAAAGTGTTATGTCTGTATTGATAGTCCCCGTGGAGTGTTCTTTGGTTAAGTGCTCTGCTCTAGAGTTTAATCATGATTAAATGCAATAAGCTGAATTGCATTTGGGCAAACATGTCATTCAGTTACTGCAGTGGCTTGCAGTATGACAGTTCTTACATATTCATAAAAATCACATGCAACAATTGCTAAAGATCAATTGTAAATCACCAATTGAAAAAAGTGAATAAAGGGTGTTAAAAATAAAATCCCTTGGCATTCATAAACATTTTAAATCCTAATGTTGACCAAGCTGCACTGAGTCCATTTTTATTTTGATGTCTGATCATGGATCATTTTGAATCATTATTGCATGAATGTTTCTTGCTGGTACTTTAATTCGACTGGCAATCTGTTCATGCAAACAACTGAACAATAAAGGCTGGGAGTTTCTGTAATACATTCTGTTTATACACAACAGAACACAATTAACATACTGTTTTTTTCTAGCAAGTCTCAGAAATATTTACATTGCAATTATTCAATAGACAGCATAGAAAAAATGTATAGTTTGTCCATACAAACAAAACAATAAATGCATTTTCAATGTAACCATTCTTATTCTTACATATTTTCACTTATTTTATTATGTAAGTATCCAACTAAAAATATATTTACTTACACTTAGCAATATGACTGTAGCATTTCAGAAAGCAGAACACAAGGTTAAGCTAAATGTAATCAGTAGGGCATCTGATGGTGATGTTTACACCTAATTAGCTTATTGTCACTGCACTGTATTTGTCAAAATGTGAATTAAATTAGTAATGTTTGCTTAAGTAAGTAATTAGTAACAATTGATCGTATTTGGTGGGATCTGTACAAACCCCTAACATAAGAATTGTTTTGGGGCAATAAATCATATGCTATGCAATTTATAGGAGATTGTATTTAATTTTGAATCACAGTTTCCACTATGTTGACAGAAATTGCATACACTGAATGAAAAGTCTGATGTATATCTAGTTACCACAATATCATAGAGATTTGGGGAGAGCGCTTTGATTTAGAATAATGAACAAACAATTACTAAAATGTTACCATACAGTCACTGTAACACACTGGGTTAGAAAGTTGAACTCATATAACCAGAAGATTGTCGATTTGATTGCTAATGCCCCTGAGCAAGGCACCTTAACTCCAATTGCTCCCTGATTGCCACATTGCTGCATTCTGATCCAGGTGTATTTTCACAACTACTCTGAACACCACAGCAAGGAATCACCTTAGAGACAGCTGTTGTATTGTCTATCACTTAGCATTGTGTCTAAACATAGTCCAAAGCCTCTTAAGTTAGGTACGGCATACGTACTTTTCCATGAGTAGCATCCACGAATTAACATACAAAGACACTTAAGAGAAAATCCCTATTGGGTTTTAAATTCTGCGTGAGCAATTACGTGAGTGGCGCTTAGAAGCCTTCAACCTGATGTGCTGAAACCTCATTGTCCTTGTCTCTAAAGAGTTCAGAGCTCACCACCTACAGAAGCTTCCTTAGTTATCTTAGTTCTTTTTCATTGTTACCTGCAGTGTCACACAGTTCACCCTTCACCTGTCAACAGCCATGTGTGACCTGGGCGGACTGGACAACCTGGTGGCTAATACAGCCTACCTGAAAGCACAGAGTCTAGATGAGAAGGAGATGAAAAGACGGAGACGTAGCCTTATTCTTCCAAAACCCGAGCAGTGTTCAGAGACTCGTGCAGTTATTTCCAAAGACTTTGAACGGATCTGTGAACAGGAACCCATTGGAAAAATGTGTTTCCGTCAGTTCCTCCAAACTTGCAGCCCAGAACACAGTGCTGCTGCAGAATTCCTAGATGAGTTACACGACTGGAATTTGGCAGAGGCAGGTGCGAAGGATAAAGCCAGACAGAACATCATCAACAAATACTGCAAAGCTGATTCCAAGAGCTTTCTGGCCTATCTCACAGGAGATGTGGCTGAGAAGTGTAAAGCTGTCTCAGAGAATGACTTTGAGGAGGTGATGATGGGGCAGGTGAAAGACATCACCCAGGAGTTTCTTAAAGGAAATTCTTTCACCGAGTATCAGAGCAGCCCATTTTTTGACAGATTTGTGCAGTGGAAGCAATTTGAGAAGCAACCAATCACAGACAAATATTTCTATGAGTTCAGGACTTTAGGAAAAGGTGGATTTGGAGAGGTGAGTGTTTGCCCCTCCTTAGTGCTGTCAATGTTTAGACCCTGGAAAAAATTGTTGCTTGACTTATTTTTATCTGTTGCTGACTCTTCACTGTTAGCCATTTCATTAGCTTCCACCAGATTTAGCAGTTGAATTACACTACCCCATCTCTACATGTCCGCAAATTTAAATGCACAAATTGACTGACTGTCAGTATGTGACTCAAAATATATATATATATTATATAACATCTGATAAAACATCTGGCTAAACATCAGCTTTTCTTTTTCATTGTTTAGTTGTTTACAACAGTAAACAGTTAGTATAACAAAGAAAGAGGTGATTGCTCAGAATACTTATCAGTTATAGCTGTCAGGTATTAGGTACATTTCATGTGTGCTATTAAAAGATAAGTAGTAGAGTCTGTATGTTAAATGTACTGTGAATTGTACACTGTCTGCATACTGCAAATGCATGTTGTGAATGTAAGAAGGCAATAATGACTGTATTGACTGGGCTGAACAGTTTATTGAACATCAGTGTTGCACTGTGAAATATATGATACCTATATATTGCTTTGGAAATTTGCAATTTATTTAGATTAATTTAAGTGATTATTGTTAGTTTGGCCCTCAAATACTTTCTATTGACTTGATATATCACTAGACATTGGCCAACCTACAGTTTTTGAATTCTGTTTCATTTTTGTGAAAAACTGTAATGTTCTTTACTCTAATGTTATAGGTATGTGCAGTTCAGGTGAAAAACACAGGTCAGATGTATGCCTGTAAGAAGCTGGATAAGAAACGTCTGAAGAAAAAAGGTGGACAGAAGATGGCTTTGCTGGAAAAACAAATATTGGAGAAAGGAAACAGCTTGTTTCTTGTGAACCTGGCCTATGCATTCCACACAAAGACTCACCTGTGTCTGGTCATGACTCTAATGAATGGAGGAGATCTGAGGTACCACATTTACAACATTGGAGAGCCTGGCATTGAGATGAAACGCATCATCCACTACACTGCCCAGATCATTAGTGGTCTCCTGCACCTACATGCCATGGATATTGTGTACCGGGACATGAAGCCAGAAAATGTGTTGCTGGACAGTCAGGGTCAATGCAGGTTGTCAGACATGGGACTAGCTGTTGAGCTGCCGAATGGAAAAACCATCTCTCAGAAGGTGACATTTTTATATGAAAGAGATTTTATTTGTCATGCCATCAATAAATATTTGGCTTAGCACACCTGCATGGTGAGCCTAGCACACCAATAACAATACTTTCACTAACAATTATGTTTCAGTCAAGTCAGCCCCTAAATGTACTGTGTGTGGTAATATCAGGGTTTTCATAGCCATAGAAGTCTATGAGTATGCAATGATTTGTAAAAATGCTTATCCAGTGTTTACAAAAACCTGCAAAATTCAGAGAATCATTATCACAGAAAATGCATTTTTAGGGAAAAAAATATATTATATTTTTTATCAAGCACTAAACTTTCAATAAATCAGTCTCAGACCAAAACTACCAGAGTCCAAACAGACTATTGAGTTTGACAAGCCAATGTAAGCGTAAGCATTCCTAATTACTGAGGTTTGCATGAACCATGTGCTTTGAAAATGTGATTTTGCTTTACACAGTAAAAATGATTAAACCCACTGACTAATGTGACCTGACGTTTGGTGTCCTGCTAATTACATCATTAGTAAGTCACACATCACAGAAATGACACTATTTCCTGTGCATGACCCAAATTCTGAATTCCTACACTGAACTAATGCATTTATTCAAGTGCCATGAGCATAAAATTGGAGACATAAAGGACTCCACCAAAAATTGACAATTTCATTGTTGATTTTTCAATATTTCAATATTTTGGACAGTCAGGAGTAGCACAAAACCTTGAATAAGCTTTCACTAATGCTAATTACAGTATTATCCAAAGCTTCCGCTGATCTGTCTGGGCCACCACATCTTTACTCTAAACAATAATATAGAACTGTATGCCTTACAGGGCTTAACATTCATCCCCAGGAGGTTTACCAGTGAAATAGAAAGTAACACATGTTGTGTTTTTCACTTTTCAGAAATCACCTCTAAAATTAAATTTAATTGGATAAATAGCATAAATAGATAAAGGTTTTCTCCATGTAATATTTTGTCTGAATCTGATGAAAGGGCATATTCCAGACTGCTGTCTCTGTGAGGTGGCATAACTAAGGTTGATAGTTTTTCCAAAGTTATATTTCTCATTACCCCTTTTTCTCTCCCATAACCTCTTGCCTCTCTTGGTGTCTTTTCCATGGCAGGCTGGTACCAAAGGATACATGGCACCAGAGATTCTTAAACAGGAGCCTTATCGTATGTCTGTGGACTGGTGGGCTCTGGGCTGCAGCATCTGCGAGATGGTTTCAGGCCGTTTGCCTTTTAAAGACTACAAAGAGAAGGTCCAGAAAGAAGAATTGGTGAGAAGAACACTAGAAGATGAGTGTAAATTCGAGCACAAAGGTTTCGATGCTCCCACGAAAAACATCATTGGACTTCTTCTGAAAAAGAACGTAGAAGATCGCCTTGGCTGCAAGTAAGTGGCTGTGATTCTGTGTTTTCACTCTAGGTCATTATTAGGACATGGTCAGTCCAGCTCTGCCCTGCCAAGCTTAGCAACAGAAGCTCTCCTGCATCGACAGAACTGAGCCAGTGTGGCAGCAAATCTAAGAAACAGGCTTTCTCAGTAAGAGTGTTGGTTCTTACTTAAGAGTGTTAGTAAGAGTTGGCTGTGGGTCTAGTCATAACAATGAGTTTTGGATAGAGACGAGCATGAATGTTAAAATATATTAGCATTTGGTCCTTTCATTGTGGCTGAAGACCAATAGAAATTCAGTAACAACTTCATTGCACAGACACAAGTTTAAATTACACATTAACATACATAATGCTTTCTCCAAAGCCACTGGTTAAAACCGTTTCAGCCAATTGTAACATTTATTTGAGTGCTGTTAATAGTTATTCTAATATGAACATTCTGTTATTAATTACAGACCCTTATGTCACCTTAAAACTGTATGCTGTTATATTTTCCATGGAACACAAAAATAATCCTCATGCCATTTTATAAGACCACAGATGTCATGAGAAAAGACACCCTATAGTTATGTTGCTTTCAGATAAGTATGCTTTACACTGATAATGCAGTGTTTTTTTGTCCTCAGGGACGACCCTAGGAAGCACGAGTTTTTTACATCTATCAACTTACCTCGAATGGAGGCAGGTCTAATTGCAGCCCCATGGGTGCCTAAATCCAACATTGTATACGCAAAAGACACAGGTGATATCCGAGACTTCTCTGAGGTAAAAGGGGTTGAGTTTGATACAAATGATAGCAAGTTTTTTAAAGAATTCAGTACTGGAGCCATGCCAATTGCATGGCAACAGGAGATGATTGACAGCGGACTCTTTGATGAGCTTAATGACCCAAACAGAAAAAAAGAGTCACCAGGACTGGAGGAGGAAGAGAAAAAATCCAAATCTTGCACCCTACTGTGATAGGCTAGAAACATATTACACAGAAGTGTTTTGTATAATACATTTTTCATTAGATTTTTAGAGGTTTTATGTATAATCTTGTTTTAGTGGAAGTTTTTGGTTTATATAATGGAAATAACAAATAATATTATAATAATTATTGTTATTACAGTAGAAGTAGTTACTTTTTTTGTGTGTTATATGAAATATTTGGTTGTTAATGCATTAGCACAGCCATTCACTGTTTCCTGATTGGTTTTATAACATATTGATAGGTATTAGTATGTGATAAAAGAATGATTTTAAGAATTGTGTCCTTTCATTCTTAATGTACAAATTCAGTGTTTCTCCATGATTCATATTACTCCATGATAAAACAATTTGCTGTTATTGCTGTTTGTTTCAAAAAATAAATATTGATACAGAACAATTAAAAAATGAGACCACACTGACTATTTTATCACACTGACTATTGTTATGCCCAATATGGTTTCTAAAAATAATTTGTACTAAATTAGAAAAATGCAAAATAGAAACATTTTTATAGTTATCTTAGACTTTTTAACCCATTACTTTTAAATTATCATGATCGTGATAACTGATACACAGAGCAAATGTTTTGCAGAATATTTAACTGTTATTTCTTAAATGTGTTGTGGCGGGTCAAAACGTGTCATTTATATTTTTTTGTTTGTTCATAATATGGAAATTTCTGACTAGGGCTGAATTGAAACAACCTACTGTTTATATACCCAAATTGTATGGCCAAAAAAAGTCTTTAAAACCTGTGCCAATTGCTAAAATTGTAAAATTGGAAGCCTCTAATACTAACCAGTCAGAGTTCACATGCTTAGCATACTGGCTGCTATTTTAAAAATGACCAACAGAGGTCACTGTTTACAATAACAATGTTTTTATTACAACGGCAACAGCCCTGATAAAGTCATACTTGAGGATCGTAAATCTATTTCAAAAGAATAACATTTTAATTTGGGCCATTACATTTTTTAGCTGTGTTCATAAGTAGATTATCATAAATCCACGGGGTTTTGTAACAGGGGTTATTAATGAAATATGATGGAATACAGGGCAGAGGCGGAATGGGAAAGATGCGCTTGTGGTTTTGGACAGGGTGCAGATATCTGACCTTATACATGATCCGGGATGACTCCTCAGCTGTGAGATAAACAGGCTTTCCTAAGGCGTATGGAAAACCATGGGTGTGGCTCGAGTTCTGGCTAAACTTTAAGTCCACTGCTCTTTGCCCTAGGCCACATGCTCCTGTGTTTTGTCAATGGCTAGTTGGCACCAACTGAAATAGCAAGTGGTTCATTAGGAAAATAAGTCCTGTCTGTCTGTATTTTGTGGCACAGACTGACGTTATTAAACATGAATATTTCTATGCTTTGCACTTTGCAGACTGCTGTTTAAATGCAATGTGTTGCTAAACTTTACTCGCTCTTTTGTTCAAGTGTTTAAAAAGACATTTGCTGGGTCAAGTGACGTAGGGTCATGCTGACTTATTTAAATTTTGTACCTCTATTGCTTTATCAAATGGAAATGCAATATTATGAAGTGTTTTGCATATTGGGTTTAAATATTTTAGATATATCATAAATTCCAAAGCATGACATTTCTTTAGTTAAATTTTATTGGTAATTATTGGATTGTGGAAAGTAGGTGCTACACACCAAAATGTAATCGGCAGTGGGGTTAAAAAGCAACAAAACTGATGATGTATGTGTTTCAATCAGCTCAATAGATTCCTCAATAGATTCGACTCATGGATCAGTATGTCATGTACATGAGTTGGGGCCCTGGCAGGAACTCAGGCTCACTTATACATTGGGACACTGATGACTCATTTTCTGGCAACAAGATATGATGTTAAATGTCACCACTAATATTCATTACCAACTGAATGACAGCTATGTTTCTGACATTATTATTTTTTATGTTGTTTAAAGTGCATTTTGAAACAACTAATTACATTATTATTGATACATATGTGTGTTTCTGCTGAATGTTTATTTTAAATAAAATTAAGTTCATGATCTGTGTAGTGATGTTTGTTTGGCATAATGTTGATATAATGGAATTTGTTTTGTTTTTTTTGTTTTTTGGATTTCCTGTAATGGAGTAAAGATCATTTTTAGGGAATGAATGTTCTAATGAACTAGAAAGATTTTGTGATTGACCCCGCTCTTAAAATGTCTGACTCCCTGATCAGTGCCCTGACTACTGAACTAAGAAGCTAACTGGGACACACCCTATGTTAACTGAAACAAAAGTGTCAGAGATGGCGCAATTATATTATATTTGATAAAATATTACATCATTATCATCATTACATGTGCTACTAATGTACTGTGACTGTACTAATGTTTGTGATGAATGATGCATGATAAGAACAGGAACATGCAGTTAAAGTAAATAGAAATTTCAGATGTTTTTACAGATTGAGGGACAGGTAGAAATTGTTTTCTGTGGTGATCAACAACCTGTCACAGATGTTGTCCACAGAGCTTGACTTGACATTCTTATCATGTGTAACTAATCTGTGTATTTAATGTACAGTGTGTTTGATAGCTAGTAAGCTTATGAAACAATTTAGAGTTGAATGTGTCGATATTGAACTGGCAGAGACACAAGAATGCTTTATATGATTGTAGGCACCCCCTTCAGGGATTATTGACATATGTTTCATCTCCAGGACTTTTATACACTTTACTATGGTGTCAGCACCTCTTACAAATGATCTTGTCTGGTGTAATGCTTGTTTAAAGGAAGGTTAAAACAACCAATCTAGCTTTTTGAATACAAAGCGTACTTGTGTGATCGGACATGCATGAGATTTTGCTTGTGTTGGACTACTTTGCTGTTCTTTGCTGTGTTATTTTTCCAAACCGCCAATCTAAGGCCCCCTCTTGTGGTATCATCTTTTACATTGAAATTATAAGGTTCATATTTCACCTTAACACACAGCCGGGGAGCTCTAATCTCTTTTAACAAGCTGACATATGGCTGCTAGCACTGTACTCTCATGAAACCCACCACCACGACCTCCTGCCTCACACTTTAACAGACTGTGGCCGGCACTTCGGCCTTTCAGATGGGCTAATATGATTTTTTAATGCAGTTGCACATATACACAGACATACACATGGGTTTTTCATGTTTGTGAATGAGGTTAATGTGGGGCACTAAACCAAATGGTTGGTAAAATTGATTACTGTTTGCCTCAATGCAATTACTGTAACATTTATTTCTGATAAATAATTCTGCAATTGATCAAAATTGTCCACACAAAATGCTTTTGCTTTATTTTCCTCAACAAAAACAATATATATTTAAAGGGATAGTTAACTTCAAAATGAAAATTTGCTCAAGGTATACTTTTTCTTAGGTAGAACAGTAACAGTAAAAGTTTTAACTGAAACCATAGTCTTTGGTGATTCATAAATTCCATATCCATGGCTGCCATCTCCTTAAGAGTAAAAGCAGAAAAAGCAACACAAAAATAATTCTCAGGTTCTGCCTATTAAACGAGGTCTTATGAAGTGAAACAATCAGCCTGTGCAGGAAACTGAATGATATTTACAACATTATGACTCTTATAATTTTGTTCTCTTCATGGAAAAATGTCACAAACACCTTGGCCTAAGTAGTAGTGGTAAATTCACAGCAATTTTTTAATTTAAGGTGGACTGTCTCTTTAAATTAATTTATTTAGTCAATAATAGTAATATAATATATAATATAATTTAGTTTTTTATTATTATAATAATTATTATCATTTATGCATAAGTATTTTAGTAGTGAGTTAAGTCGAGACTGTGGCTGGTAACTTTGAAAGTTTGAATGCTACAACAACAAATGGAGATCATGTGCACACATGATGTGTGTGTGTGTGTGTGTGTGTGTGTGTGTGTGTGTGAATGTTGTGTGAATGTGTGTGTGAATCACAGCACAAGAGTGCTGTGATTCACACTAATGTATCCAGAGATGTTAGGATGGAAATTCAAGAAGTTCAATGATTGCCACATAACCAGAGGGGCATCTGTGGCTGTGACAGCTGGAAGTTCAGGGAAGATCTCAGAGCACAGAGCATGTCTTTCCCATGCTGGAAGTATGTGGGCATATCAGTGTGAAACTGTTATACACTTACTGACCATCTTGTGGTCCTTGATGGAAGTTGATATACAATATTAGACAAAAGATAGACAATATTGCTTATACAACCCCCTCCTCCTCCACATACACACACCCCTCACAAATACATTCACACCTACTTGCATAGACACTAAATATTTACTATCTCAGCATGCCCTCTAAAATGTGCAGAAATCATAAACACATGCACACTTTCAGCTTTTGCGCTGAGATCAAAGTGACAGTGAGAGCAATTTGGGAGTCATGTTTCAGACATAATCTGGCTTCACTTCAAAGAGCTGAATAGTGCTAAAGCTGCAGCTTACAAATCCTCCACTGATAACTCGCAGTTCTCCTCGCATATGTCAGTCATGTGAGTGTGTATCCAAATTGTTATTACATAGATTTTCTGATAGTATTTTTATAGTTTTTTTTATTTGAATAGGTAAAACTAAACCAACCTTGTTATGCCATATTGTATCATACAACAGTAAAATTATGTGATAATATTAAGATATGATTGCAGAGACTACCATACATGTCTACCCTATAGTTTACCTGTTTTTTCTGTCACAGGATAAGACAAAATAATCTCCTCCATGCTGGTTACACCTTAATGACTTTAATTTGACAGACATTTAATTAATTAAATTATTTAAAAATGAATATGAATTAAATAGATTTTTGAATAGACACAACAAAATGATCATGTCATTGACCAAGCTAATAATATGATCAAAAAGTAAATGTGTAAAACAGTAACAGTAGAAATTCAGACTTATACATCTGAAACAAAGATTCAAACTTAAGATAATTTGATCGTCACAGATAATTATATTTTCTGTAATGAGGAGGAGACAAGAAAGGAGAATTGTGATAAAATTGAATCATGCCAATAAAGTTCTTTACATTGAAACATTGAAATGACACACCTGGTTTTCATGGCTCATCATGGTAATACTGCTGCTCATATTTATTTATCTGTGTTTGACTCTGTATTGTAGAAACTATTACTTGAATCCTTAACATTTCCACAAATAAGTGGATTCCATAGCTAAGGCCAAAAGCAACACAAACGCTGGCCTGTCTCTCAGTTTCCCTTTCTCTCCTTATGTGTACATTTGTCATACTCTGGCATTAGCATAAAGAAACAAATTGTGCTTGTCACATTCTTTTTTTTTCTTTGCTAGATGCTTATCTTTGCCTGACCTTAATAAACCCCTGACAGACACCAACAATTGAAGCAAAACAAAGTTATAATGCTTCCCGGCTTCTGGATACTAAGTTTTTTTGACTTTCTGATTGGCAGCCAAACTTGTAAGTTTTATTTACAGATTTACTGTAAGCAGACTAAATTTGAAGCATTTAAATCACTTTTAGATTTTTTTTACATAAATGTTCCCATTGTTTCTGAGGTCAAAGTGTTTAAAGCAGTCGAAATAATTGTAGAACTGTTAAGTAAACTTTGGATGTTATCGGTTACCACTAGTACAGTGTAGAAATAACTGTAATTTGAAACCCAGAGAGTATTGTCTCAGTGTATTTCTGTATTTGTTTATCTGTCCATTTTTGTCTCTTTATTTAGTTTTGCTTTCATTCACTGTATTATCATGGCAGGAATTTAGAAACCCACTGAACTGAAGGTCAAAAATAATTGAGTCATGCAGCTAAGCACACTTCGATATGAATGGGAGTATTTGGAAACCACACACAATAATTACACACTGCAACACTTCCAGATCCTAGCATACAGATTACATTGCAAATTTACTTAAAACAAACTGCTGTTTCCCGCTTGTGTGGTTGAAAGGTTTGGCATGCACATCTTTGTTTGTGTGGGTTAGGAAGCAGAGAGATGATAAAAGATGAACATGAATATTAAAAGAGACGTTACATTTTCTCAAGACCATTTGGGTGGTGAGTGCTGCACAAAACTCACCATCGTAACATCAGGTTACGCATTTTTCAGGATGGTTGTTAATTTTCTGTATAGAGTTGTACACAAAAGAGCTTTATGAGATGTTGCTACATATTAGCTAGCTTAATTTAGCCCTTATGCTGGCCTAGCTGGTCTCACAACTGACAAACCCCTATAATAACAAGCACACCAGACCAGACTGAGACAGGCAAAGACGCTGGTACTTGGGAGCTTGGAGAAAAAGGTAACATAGAACAACAGACAATCACTTAAGATGTCAGAGATCAAAAAATAAGAGACAATAAACAAACTTTCACAACCAGGCAAGATCTTTCTTCAGGTATTAAATTTTAAACCAATCATGCATTCCTTCTCAGTGATGTCATTGTTAACACCAAGAGCTTAAAACGAACTGTAATTTGGGCACCAGCCTAAGGTGAATTTATTATCCAGTGTCTCACAGCGTGATATAGTGTGTCATTATTGAATTTAATGCACTGTAAAACATTACCTTGCTTTCATTTCTCTTTAAAACAAATTGACAGACTTATATAAAACATAATTTGTGTAAACACTATGTTTCATTACAATATATATATATATATATATATATATATATATATATATGTCTATATGTTTTTACAGCTAACACTTTCATGTAAAGCAAAAAACAGTACACATTCTGCTGAGGCAATCTGGATTAAAAACAATTAAATGATTTTAAGGGTCCTGCCTCATTCCCCAATGCTGAAAGCTTCTTTTTTTTTAAATATTATTAATTTCTTTCTTCTTTGTAATTAGCATAAAAGTGTGTTTTCCTTTAAGCTCCCAGCACTGTATGGTCTGCCAGTCCAGTATAAGTCTATATTGGCATTTGGATGACCAGACTCCCCTGTGCCTATTGAAAATGCCTTACGGATGAGACCTATGTTTAGCGCTGCAGAAAGTTAATATGTTAGTTTTATTTTTAGGTTTCTCTGTCATGTGGTCATCGCCGTCTTTGCTCTTTCATTGCAGCGTCTGCTTGGCCCCTGTGTGACCTTTGGCAATCCAGAGAAATGTGACCTATCATGATTTAAATATTGGCAGACTATCAGAATATATCTGATGAGAAAGACATTTATGCTAATGTTGTCCTCAACTGGGACAAAGTAACAGAAATAAAGAGACCACAGAGACTTAGGACATTTTAAGAGCAGAAAAAATTGCACTGGATTCCAGAGCATTTTTGGTCTGGAAACACACACACTGTACCCAGATGTTGCTCTGGGTCTATCTGACAGTAGTGTATTTATCTGCTCATGTCCGGTTGACATCCCCTATTCTGCTAAACAAAGGTCCTGTGTCCACTTTTCCACTGGTACCCTTTACTTAACCTATACACAGACACACACATACATTAACCTAAGAATGAGGTAAATGAGGACATGCCATTGACTTCTGCACTTTATTAAAAAAAAAATATAATACTAATACATTTTTAAATTGTGCACACAACATTACTCCTCAACAAGCCTAAAGCACAAGTTTTTTTCTAATTTTAGAGTTTTATTATCATATTTAGTATGTTTCATGTTTATTACTGTGCTATTATATTATGGCCTTTTAAAGGTGAGTGAATACCATTAAACTTTAAGTAATCTGTTTATTCAGGTCACTTAAACACACACAGATATATTCACACAAGTGTTGTGGTGCTAGGTCATGTACCGTGTCCTAATTAAGTAAACCGCAATGAAGTCTCAAGCAAAATATCTTATATTACTTTTTGTCCTTACATGTCATAACAAATCATTTTTTACATAATAAATACTTTGATAATGCTGGACACACATAATTTTGATGTGTAAGGTCACAAAAATGTCTACTTTGAAGTGATTTATTATTAAACTATTATTAGAACACTCTGGACCTAAAAACCAGCATAGCATTAAACAGATTTAAATCTATAACATGAAGTTGCCAGATTCAGTATCTTGGTTATTATATGGGACACACATGGATCAATGGTACTATTACCTGAAAACTGAATTTTTCTGCTCAACTTACTGTTTCTGTCCTTTTCTCTGCTCTCATATGAGTCTGTATTAGTGTCAAATTTTATCACCCTTTCCAATGAAACAATCCAGCAATTCCTCATCCATTATGTGTGTGACAGAGATCTTTATCAAAGTTTTCCAGTTTTCCAGAGTTTTCTTTGGCAGAATACTGTGTGTATCAAGGGAACATTTTTCAAATGTTTCATATTGACTGTGGTCAAGTCAAAGTTAGCTGAGTTCTTCATAGCAATGTTTTTAATTTCTCCTTAGATGGCTGTGTTTTTATCTGAATTAAAAATTAGGTATCATAAAACATTAAAGAATACATGCCAGCTTACAGTTTCACATCTAGTTACACGTCTCAACTTATATTGAATTGCTATGAAAGTGTGCTCAAAATAATTTGATATAAACTGCTGCTTTATATGTGAATGACTGATGAAAAACCAGAATGTGGAAACACGGTAGTACTCATGTACTAAGGTGAATATTGTAAATTCTCATTGTGTATTTGAATATTGTAAATTCAATTAAAATTAATGCTTTCTTACATTAAAATATAAGAAGTTTTTTCTGATTGGATCGTTGACATTTTTTGTCTTTTTTTTATTTAAAATCCTAGAGTTTCTCCACTTTATGGAACATGGCATCTTAATTCATATCTTTACAAATGTCATTCCCTCAAAAACAAGACTGTCTATAATGTTTATATTTTTGGGGTAATTGTTTTATGTTTTCAAATATTTTGGTGGTTGTACACAATCACACAATCATAATTTTTCCTGTAGAAATTGTCTGTATTAATCAGCGTAAAACTGAGAAAAATTAAACTGACAAATTCAATCACAAAGTGTATCTTTCTCTAAAGTTATTCAGTCCAAGTTATGGTACAATAAATTGATCGTTTGACTTTTGAGAATGTCCTTATTTCACTTTAGAGCAGTGAGCACAGAGAGAATAAGACATTCACGTGCAGATTGTGCTATTTTGAGGACAGCTTACCACAATTTTTCGTTTGAGATACCAAAGACTCAGTCAAAGATCCATATCACTAGGTGGATAAATTTCAAACCACAGACCTACTGTATAATTTCCACTTTAATCCTCTGACATCAGCCCTCAGCAGAGACACCTATGGGCCTTTCTCACACCCTAGTAAATGAGAAGTCCTGGTGAATGTTAAGCTTTGAATAAAGAACAGTAGTTCTAATTTAACATAAAAGCAGTTTTATTTCTTAAAAAACAAGAAACAAAAAACTAAAAAAAAATCTTTATGTCTATAAAACAAGTTTTACCCGTTTCTACTTTCAGAGATTCTGATTCTACCAATCAGAATGTGTATCTTGCGTACAGTTTGCGTACAGTATATATAATATTATAATATATAATATAATAAACAATTGTTTTGTGTAAAAGACATTTAGGATAAACAATAGTAATTTTCCTTGCTCCAGAAAACGGATTGCTTAACGGATTGCTCCTCAGTTTATGCAAGTTCTTTTTTAAAAAAATTAAACACACTGAAGTCATTTATAATTTTCAAACTACTTTCTGCTACAGAGTTCCATTAAAAAAATGTTACTTCCCTTTATTTGAGTTATGAACCTATGAGGAGTTCATAACAGTGACTGATTCCAGAACAGTCCAGAACAAGTAGTTTTTTAAACAGGCTGCATTGAAATTGGCTGTTTTAGGGCCTTCTTGCCCCATAGATAATGTGTTTATGAGTCCCTCAGCCTTCTACTTTGGAACAAAGGCTATGTTTAGAAATGTATTCATTTTTAATATAATTATACCATTGTGTGTAATAGTACAACAGAATGTATCAACAGTATCACCACATATATGTTTAAAACACTATTCACTATGAAATGTTGAACAACATGAGTGACAGCAACCATTGCCTATTTAACACAGTATGTCAGATTTCAAAATTATGCAAATGAGCAGCAATTTCATGCTGTAGCAGCCATTTGGAGGGCAGAAAGTGATCTTTGGTTGTATACAACACATTTTACATACTATACTATAGTAGTATGCATACTATACTGTATGAAAAAGCATGTGAAACACGTAGTAGGCTATTCAAAGCACAGCCATGGAATCCCAAGTCATGAAAATGGAAGAGATGAAGGCTGTATATCACACACTCCAGACAACAGGTCTAAAGACTCAAGGGGAGTGAGGGAGTGTATTTAAACTCTGGACGGAGAAGCACATTCATAACTTAATGCTCATTTAGACAAAGTCTCCTGTCTACACACAGAAGCAGCTATACAGAGAATTTATCTCAGCATTAAAAGAGGGGACTATCTTGAAATACTAAGATTTATAGCAGAGAAAGCACAACTGTATGCCAAAGAAATAAAACTCTCAGATAGAGAGTTATTTTAAAGTGCTATGAGTTGTTAAACAGTTTGCCTGAGTAGCACCTATTAGGTTTATGGTTGCTCCCTTTTTGCTTCTGTGCAAACTTTTTGACACTGTGCAAACTAAAACATCCTTGTGTTGATATGCATGCAGTATATGTTAATCTAAACACAAATACTATGTGAGTACCCCAATTCAAAATAATTGTATGGATTATTTATATATATGGATGGTCTCTGTATGGGGCTTTGGTAATGTGCTAATTAGATGCATGCTCAGCATGCCATAATTTCGTGGTTATCACTGAATCTACCACTTTGCTTCCACTAGCCAAAACACTGTGACAGAATCTTACCTTTGAAAAATATGAAGTGTTTGACTGCCTTGACATAAAAACCTGTTATACAGATGACGTAAATAACATGTTACACATACCACAAAGGCATGTTATACAAATTAACCTTTATACAGACTGAAATTGACATAGATGAAGTTAGATTATATGAATTACATTTTATACAGACAATGTTAATAATGTTTTAGATAACTATACTTACACTACATGTGATAACTACTGTGATAACTATTTAATAACTTATAAGTTGACATTGAGTACAGTTATGTGAATGCCTCACATTGTTTTTCTATTTAAAAGAGGCTGTAAGCAGTTCATGCAAAACTCAGCTGGCACACCTAGAATTCTGCCTGTTACCCTGATTTGCATGTAAACACCTAAATTGCATGTGTAAATACACTCGATGTTGAATTTCAGGTTGTAGTTTGCTTAAAATGTAAATAGAAAAATGTAAAATGTGAATAGGGTGCACTTATAGCATCATAAAAATAACAAAAACATTATACAAATGATGTAAAATAATAGCTTATACAAAACTGGTCAAATTAAAGGGTTTAATTTTCTGAAGAACAAGGCAAATATGATAAGATGAATGAGAGCAGAAATGCACACAGTCAGACATGATGCTAACATGGTAAGTTGTCTGTCCTGCTGGAATAATTTAGGCATATCCACACACAATTTTCACAGCAGTTTCATATTGTACTTGAGTCCACATTCAGTGCACTTTGGTGTGCACCTGAGTTGCACCCCCACCCACCTCCTCCAAAACCACAATCTCCTTTTTCCCTTTCTTATTCTCTCGCCCCTTTCTTTATAAATCACTACATTGTTTTATTGTTTGCTTCTTTGTCGTTCATACTCAGGTAGTTTGTGCTGGTTCCTGGAAAACTCACATCTGCAGACACACCTAATCAGAGGAGCAGAGAATGAGGGGTTTTTTTGTCACTCACTCTGTTTGCGTTCAGTTGAGTTTGTTTATGAATGAAAACATCAGATTAAGGCAGGTCTGAAACAACCTTGTTTTGAATGCTCAAACTCCGCTGCTCAACAGTGACTTACAAGCAGTGACATGAGATTTTACTACACGGCACAGTAGATATTTACAGCAGAAGTCATGCTTCAATTCTGAGCTGAATTAAAGTGACTTTTGAATATGTTTTATTTAATGAATTTGAGGTTCTGGATAAGGCAGGTCTTCATGGGTGTATTTGATGGAATATAGGTCCAGGGACAACAGAAATGTAAGGTTACTTTCTATGGATATACATGATAGTCTTTGTGCATACAGTGGTATGTGATTGTGATGAGGTCAGATGAGGTACCAGGTGACGGTTCTTCATGACTGTGGATTCTGTTTCTTTGTGTTGAAGTACACTGTTGGTCTTCTGAGGCATTTAGACCTTCACAAGTGGAAGGGGCACTTTAGAAAAAAATGGGCTGGTTTATTGTTATTTATTATTCCTTTATAATGTTTTATTATTGTTGTTATTATTTCTTTTTTATAAATTAACAATGTTTTTAATGAAATTAGCCATTAAGCAGCATTTTTAAACTCAAGTGGCACCATCAGTGGCTATACTTGTCAAAACAAAGTATTCGCTTGCAACATGAGGGTTTTTTTTATTGTTGAACAGGGTTTTTCCCCTTCAGATTACAATTTTGTAAATATACCCTTCATTGTCTTCTACAACAATGCACAAAAGACTGCATTTGATCTAAGCACAGCGTGCCCTGCACCTTTGCCCCACAGCGGCTGGTCCTTTGAGGCCTGGTTTCTTTTTCCATTGGTTTGGCAGGGCAGGCTGGATCGTTGTGTGGAGGGGCAGGGAGGGGGTCTAGGACTGGGTGAAAATCAGCAGCAGTCTTTGGGACAATTACAAGAGAAACAGCCGACAGCTCCTGTGTTTCATATCCCCCACCCCCAAACTCCTGCTGGTCTGCGTCTGCTGGCCTGCAGTGAAAGGCTGCTTTGTGTTCTCACACCTCACGTAATGAACTGGTGTATTATGGACCCGGTCTGAGGTGTCCACACTCACAATATAGCACACAAGATGTCAATTAACACTGCGAGCCAAGCTTTCATTCATCCTTTATTTGTTTTATTTATTTTCGTTGGATGCAATTATTTCTGACATGCCATTTGATTGGCGTGATTTGTCAAGCCATACGCTGCATCATGATTGGCTGTTGACAGGAGTGGTCAATGTGTCTTCTGGGACCTGGATTGTGTCACATATCGTCTATGGCCGAGGAATTGACATGTTATTGTTCTGTGGAGACTCAAAGTTTGGTAGCTGTGTCCTGCTGCCTAAGTT
This sequence comes from Yasuhikotakia modesta, assembly GCA_036877545.1. Lineage (NCBI taxonomy): Eukaryota > Metazoa > Chordata > Actinopteri > Cypriniformes > Botiidae > Yasuhikotakia > Yasuhikotakia modesta. The sequence continues at coordinate 35,899 of JBAJNP010001381.1, read as the reverse complement.
AGAAACAACTTAATCTCACTCTTCCTGTGGAACAAATTCATGGTCTAGGGACACATTAAGTTAAAATATAACAGCTTATGCAAGAAGTTAAATTGGGTTAGTACAGGCACAACAGTTTTCACTATAAATTCTGAGAGATATAAATGTGTTGTCCTTGCTAAATAACATTAACCATTGTAATTGCAGTGAGAAACAGCTACATGTAAAAAAAAGATCTTCTGACCCCCTAACTTACCCCCTAAGAGGAATTCTGAGAAATGTACTGGTATAAATGGAGACTGAAGAATTTAACTTTCAGACCACAAAAGCACTACTAAATTTTCATAAATAATATTAGTAATTACATTACTTGTTATTTGTCATTACTTGTATATGTTATTTATGTGATTTTAATAATGATAAAACAACTTTTTCTATGGTCAAGGAATTGAAAAACAACTTTACCTCATGAATCCACGTTGCGTTTAGCTAATAACACTGTATGTTTATGTATATTTTTAAAGTTGCTTTCCAAACTTTTCACTGTATTGTGTGGTGTATTATTTAGAAAACTATGGTTATATGAATGGTTATGTACAAGTACTCCTGGAATGAAGTAGACGGCCAGCAAATAAGCAGATAATCATTTATTACCTCCTTAATTTCACTGTATATCAGCTCACTTTCTCCAGCTGTCCTGTGTATTCTCACTGCATCTCTGTAATCTCATCCAGTTATCTTTGCAGATAATGTATCATTCACTGACCTGATGGTGCTTGTCAAACATGTCTGATCAGGACTGCTCTCAGTCTGTTGATTGGTTTCCTCTTCAAACTGAGTGGATTTGTGTGGGGAAAAAATCATAATTCACTTGCATGATGCTGAATAGTATGAGCAAGAGGTGTGTCTGTATATCACCCATGTATACACAAAAATAGTGGGAACAAGCAACTTAAATTGTGTCATTTTTGCATCAAAAAACAGAACTGCAAAACTAACCTGAATCCTCAAGAACTTGTGAGTGGTGTTTGTTTATGCATAAGCATATAATTCTACCCAAACTCACAAAATTGGTTGAAGTTTTTGACAAGTCAAACAAACAGAAAATTGCTTTAAAAAGGCCACAGATTCACAGAGTTTACATATCAGGAAATCAACTGACAAACAGTGTATTTATAGTTTGCTCTGCATACTACACTGGGCCAGAAGAAAATATTTTACCTGTGAGCAAAACTTACACACATTATCTTTAAAATTTCTCTATGACTGTTATTGTTTCCTGTGAATCTGAGCTATCTGAGCCTATCTGAGCTCTTAAAACCAGGATGTCACGCACAAGGTAACAGAAAGTCACCTCAACAAAATAATGGTATGCTCTGTGGAGTGTCCCAAAGGCAGGCTCTCAGTCTACCATCAAGTCTTCTGGCTTGTAACTTGTGTCATGTTTCCAGATCGTACCTGGTTTAAGAGAAGCTGCTGTCAGCCTGGCACCAGACAGCCTTATATAAACATCCTCACCTGGCACCCAGCAGTGAATATGAGTCGTGAAGACTGCCTCACTTTCCAAACACACATCACAGACAAGTAGAGACGAACTATGGAGCACTAAAGAGGTGCCACATAACTGCTAGTGCTCAACAGTCTTGAAGAAACTTCTTTGAAACTGTAGCTTCCCAAGCTACACTCACACATCACAAACTACATCATTTCAAGTAGATTAATGCAGTTTAAAATCTATTTAACCACAATACACAAGTCACATCTTAGAAGATGCATTAAACATTGATTTAAATACTCTTGAAATTCTCTGAACATCTGCTGCAAAAACAGTTATGATTTCAATAATACATTTAACACATTAGGACTACAACTTAAAAACTACTTATTATTAAAAATAGGGAATGTATTGAATTGAAATTTGCGTAACTTGTTACTAAAAAACCTAATATCAAAACACCTTTAGTTACTTTTACACTAAAGGAAAAATGTATTGTAATTGAATAATATGTAGTATTTTTTTTTTGCTGTTTTTGCTGAGAACAAGGAACAACAGTGTCCTGTTGGCCTCTACCACCATATGCCAAAAATTATCATACAGGTTTGCCTTTGTATCCATTTTTAACATGCAAGAGAAGAATCAAGTCTTTATTCAGACTAGAGTTCCACTGTTTACTCTTCTGCCTTCAGGGCCAAGGGGACAGAAAAAGAACGAGAGACTCTGGTTTTCAGTAAGCGAAGGAAAAGGTAGAGCTACTGTAAGGTATATAGGGAAGGAAAGGGGTGGGCATAGAAAGAAAGGAGGCCTTTGAGTGACAGTAATTTAGAAACTTGTGCTTTTTATGAGTTTCCTGCACTTAGCAAAACATTGGTGGGGGAGGGCTGATTCAAAGTGCGCTTTTATCCTCAGAACCACTGTGACAACATACATTCTGCATCTGCATTTGTATGTGTTTTATTGATTTTGATTGTTGATTGTTGTAAAAAACATTTTTAAATACATTAACTTACACTTAAAATTACACCTCTTGTGACCTTGGCAACAACTATTTTTTTCCAGCCACAAATTCACAATTCCAGTTCCAGTTAAATAAAAAGACTATGTATGTAACACAAGGAGGAAGTAAATGCTTTTGTTTAGTGGTTTTCCACAATGCTCTTAGCTGAATGAAACAACACATTCTAACTCCAAGGCTAACAGTTCCTCTGGTCTTGGGAACGATGTGTTAAAGCCATAAGAATGACTAACGAGATACTACGACATTCCAGCTTTTAATGGCTTCCTTGATTGATTCTTATTTTCATGTTCAGTGAGGAGACACAGTTATGCGGTTGTTCTCCCATGAGGTCTGAGCTGAAGACCAGGAAGAGTTTGTGAATTTGAGGTTTTGAGAACCTTGCTGACCCAAGCTCCCCTGTGTTTCTTGGTCTTGGATTTTTCTGTACTCCATGAAAAGGAACACTGGATAAAGTATTAGCTAGTCTAAAGGCAGCTTTGTTCCATAGAAAATGAGGAGAAAAAATGAACAAGAACAGAGCATAGTCATGTTTCCACACTACTTTCTATGTAAAACATCCATTAATAATATTTCTTCTGTCAGAATAGATAAAGGTGGTCTGAAAGTGTGTCTGTGTGTAAAGGCTTGACTATATACTTATTTTAGTTAATAAAATTATTTTTTGTTTGTTAATAAAAAAAACAATAAATTTGGCCTAATCATGTCTTGCATTCAGTCTAATAATGTCAACAGGGTTGTGTCAAAGTTGATTTAGGGGGGAAAACAGTTGATTTAGAAATATGTTACACTTTAAAGTGAATATGTTACACTTTAAAGTGGTTTTATAATTCAAAACACAAACTCAAACTACTATATTTATAAATGAACAAAAACATTGGACATGGAACATTGAACTTGATACTGAACTTTGACATTGAGCATGACAAAATGTACCTACACAAACTAAAACATGAAGACAAGAAGAGACACAAAACACAGAGCTGTGTGTTCAACACAGAACTAAACATAATTAGACACAGGTGAAACTAATTGGTAACCAAGGAAACTGAGATGAGGGTGTAATTAAGATGAATGAAATGAATCGAACCCAACTAAAAGCCTATAAAATGTAACATATGTCTATATGTCTTATGTTCTGTTAGATATATTATACAGATATATAATATATCTATCAGTATAGATACATTTATACAATGCCTACATTTAAATACATTTAGATACATTTATACAGTGACATCAAATTTCTGTATCAAACCTCATCTCTTAGCTAGAGTGAAACGTTTAACCTTACAGTGTGAATGTCATTAAAGCCCCACACTTAAAATATGATTGATCATTTTTTCCAGGAGCAAAACGGATGCTTATGTCCAGCTTGATAAAATCTCGGTGTGAAATGTAATGGGATTTGTACAAATTCCTAACCTTAAATATACACAATAATAATTAAGTTTGTTGCTCTAGCAATCAACACTAGCAAATGGCCACAATGCAGAAAATTCCTACCCGCTTCTTTCTATAATTAATCTTTTTAGGAGAAAGAATATTTGACTGGCATTATATATAGACACGAAACGTCTGGGTCAATGTTTAATATAGTTATGACTGCCAAGTCGGATTCTGTACTGACAGCATAAGGAGCCCTTTAACTGTAACACCTCTTCTGGCCTGTGATGCAGGTCAGCAGTGAGTCTCTGGATCTGTCTAAGGGCCCATTTGTCATCCGGTAACTGACCTGCGGGCCTCTTTAGTGGCTCTGTCCTGTGATGTCACCTCCCGACCACCTGACTCTACCATCCATCCACACATTATTAATAGGACATGCATGGCTCAACAGAACTGCTAACAATCCACATGAGGGTGGGGTGTGTGTGTATGTGTGTGATAGTAGGACTACAGTCATGCGTGCTCATGTATATGTACGTGTGTTTGGAAAGGGTTCTTATTCTAATCTTTCTTTAAAGAAATCTTCATTGTTACACCTCTTGTGCCCTTCAGTCATCCCAAGTTGATACTTGCTTGACAGACACAACGTTATATTTTCTACACAATTTAGGTTTACGTATGCAAGAACTACACAAATTGGTCACATATTATATATGGTGTCTGTAAATGAAATGTATTTGAATAAGAAAAATGATGGTATACATTGCTGTTGTTTTGGGTATATTTAAGGTTAAGGGTTGCTTTAAGATCATGGATATAGGGCCAAATGTGCAACTGATATCACTACAGAACCAGTGTTTACAATTTTAAGTAATCAACTTACGAATGTAAAATTAAAGTATAGGTCTCCGCAAATTAATGTGTTGAAAAATGAATGTATTTGAAAAAAATATACATACAGCACTTTAAAAACCAACAAAGCAACGCTGAATGTGGGTATGAGTGTGCGATAGACAATATACAGATAGCACAGTCTGTCTGTGTCACTCTCTCTGTCTCTCCAATGTGTGTGTGTGTGTGTGCCTGCGTGTGTGTGTGTTGCACCAGCTGTTGATGGCTGTTAGGAGGGCAGGGATGAACAGCATGTGTTAACTGAGCTGATTGGATCATTATTCATGTGGCCCCTGACAGGCAACCTGATGATTTATGCTGTAGTCTCAGCACTGAGATCAGCCCCCCTCTAATATGAAAGACTGATCAAAGGAGCTGATGGAAAGATGAGAAATACATGAAGAGAGAACATGACAGCGACTTGCTGTTTTCCACAGCTGTCAAAGGAAGCATCAGACTGACACTTTAATTGTATATATATCAACATGTTTGTTTCATCGCCATTGAGTCATTTGGGTCATTAATGCGCAAATGATTATTAGTGGTGCTTTTTAAGACATCGCTATAGTAGAGTTTGAATACCTCAAATAAAATGTGCAAAAATCCTATATACTTACATTTGTATAGGACCTGGGTTTTATTTAGTAAACACAATACAATACAGACTTTAGGTGGGCTCTTTTGTCTTACTGGTCTTTTTGCATTACACTCAAAAAATACTCAAATCTGATCTGTCAATCATCCAAAACATTCTAGAGTTTTACAGTCTAATCTAAGTACATTAAAGATATAATCTTTACAATAATCAAATAAAATTAGTCCAATTTTAATAATAATCTTTGAATTTATTGCTATTTCTTTCATGAATCATTTTAGTTTCTCATTTCTCTCACTTTATTTAACCTTACAGCTATTTAACCTTACAGTGAATAGCTGTACATTACAGTGAGCGCAGTCCTGTTAGCAATACAAACAAACAGCAGGGAGATATGGCTCAAGGAATGGTGGGAGATCTCTCACTCAATGTCTGACTGGATGCTGCAGATCCTGTGTTGTTGTCTGATACATGCAGTCCTGACCCAGTAGTCAAATCTGAACCTTCGGAAAAAATAACACTGAAATGGTCACTATGCCATCTCAAAATCAGAGCTATGTTTGGAATGTAACACTAGAACACAGCTTACTAAATACTACAAAGTATATATTGCATGCTGCCAACTATCCTTTAAAAATAGTATATGTCAAACTTCAGGTTCAGTGTGCACTGAGTGCACTAAGTGTTGCATGCTTCATTCAGTGAGTGGCAGCCAGTCATCTCTGAAATTTAGTAAACATGGCTTTAAATCATTTTTTGCTAGAAAACAATCATGCAATAAAACAATAAAATAATAATCATTATTATTCTAAATTATAACATTTGTGTCAATATTACTTGTCAATAGTCCATTATTTACAATGGAAATGTATTGTAAGTCAAGCCAAGAGCATGGCATATATTGCTCCATACAGTACATTGTTACATACAATTGTTACTCTATACATTGGCAGATGATATTATACTATTTTTACAGAAAACATAAACATCTGATATACACCTATGCACATAATGTTATAATGATTTATTTTGTACTTACCATTTACAGACATCCTATATGTACATACACACACACACACACACACACACACACAGTAGTGCAGATCTGCGTTTCATTGATCCCAGTGGGAGGTTAAAATCAGTTTTGTGTTTGCCCAGAAAGTTCAGCTTTCAAAACAATGAGGTGAATGCTAACTGCAGTAAACTTTTGCTCACTATCATTTTTTGGTTCATTTGGCTGTTTCCCTTAAAATCTCTCTTGCTCCGGGGTCTCAGTATAGTATTAAAAGCCTGTTTGAAGGACTTTCCCTCTGAGACTTGCAGCACCCACAGTAGCATTTGACAAATACTTTTTATTTGTGTGTTTTCATGTGTGTATATGAACAGATTGGGGTAAGTATATAAATTCATCCCCACTTTCTAATTTAACCCCCTGTTCTCTAATTATTTTTGAAAATCCATCCAAAATATTTGCGTTTCTTGTAATTACACATTCTAAACATATTTTATCTAAGCAGTACTGTGTTCAGTTTTTCCTTGTAGGTCTTGCAGTTACACTGAGCTGCTTTTAAAGGCAGATTTGAGGGTAGAGGGCCCATGGAGCATCTTTTCCCTGTTTATCTTCCACAGAAGCTGTTAGTCTACTGTCTCTAAATGTGAGGGTTAGAGGATGGAAAACCATATTTATCAGTTTCTGATTGATTGATTCATTTATTTATCAGTTTCTCTTTATTCCTCCTCTTGCCCCTAAATACATGTCAAAGACTCTGATTGTTTATCAGCACGCCATCGTAGAGAGTGATGGATGCTGTGCAAACACTCTGATGATGGGAAACAAACACTTTCCCTGTCACTGATCTGAGGACAGTCCTGTTTTTTCTTTTAAATACTTAAATGTCTAGATTTAAAATAGACATTTTGTTAAGTGAGCACTGAACAACTTGATCTTCAGAACAATCTGTGAAATGAGTAGCAAACTTATATTTGTAAATATTCTGGTTCAAATCATGTCTTCATAGTATTTAAAACAGTTAATATCAAAAATATCTTGGTTGCTCTTAAGTTCCAAATTTGCATTAAGCTTCAAAAATGACAACAAAAACACATTGAAGGCACTTAATAATAATTAAGTATTTATATAATTTCTGGTTTTCAGAGGCGATACAATACCATTCTGTGAAGAAATTACTAAAATGCTATTCTCTAATCTGCTCCTCACATCAAAGTTTTGTGTACATTCACGACAGAATGATTGTTGTTCCTGCATCACTAATGCTCAGCAAGTTTTACCTTTCCTATAGCTCTCTGCCACCAACTCTGGAAGAAAACTTCCTTGACATGTACCTGGAAACATGTCACAGCAACCAGACTACAAAATTTATACTGCAGGACTGTGTGATTTGAGTAGGCTAGGGGCAATTATATAAGCCAAGCAGAAACAGTGTTAGTATTGTGCTTTGTAAGTGTGTGTGTGTTGTTTCCAGATGTGAGAGAGATGCTCTCCCATTACACTCAGTGTTAATCCACGCAATCCATCAGGTACTGCCACATACACACGCACACTCCTGTACACATTCACTGTAAGTGTGTGACAAAAAGCCAGATTTATAAACATATGTTAGAGGATGCAAATACAAAGACTATTGTATTAGTGTGTGTATGTGACACAGGGCAACTGTGAAATTAAATCCCTATTTTTCTGCTAACAAAAGTGAAATCATAGATGCACTGAATATGAATACTATCTTTTATTTATTAGGTTTGATGGATGAGCTTGCATTTGGCCATGACAAAGTCTTTTGTTGGTACATGTGTTAATAATGCCTCTATTGTGAGAGTGTATAGACACATGTATGTATGGGTGAATCATCTTTCACCCTAAACTCAAAAGATAAGAATGACAAACTAGATTTTATTTAGTGAAACCTGTTGTAGGATTTCCCCCAATTTTTTATGGATGTAATATTGTACAGCCCTAAAGAAAGATAAGGATTTACAAAAGAGTTGTTCACATGTACCACATGATTTAAAAGGTAAAATATTAAAGTATTTATGCATCAGTGTTGGATTGCTTATAATTTGTAATTTAATGATTCTTAAAAACAAGCTTCATATTTACTTCTTTTAATTTTATAAAAACATAACCAGAGCTATTTTGACAGTTGTAATAAGAATAGCATCCTCTGTTCATCTCCAAGTACTTGTTAAGCAATGTTTTCCTCTCTTGTTTCTGTAATGAGACTGCCCACAGTTCACTGCACACAGCACGGCCCATGTGTCTTGAAAATATCACTATGAACTCATTCTCAACTTCATTCAATTCTGTTTAAAGAAGCGTTGAGAGGTAATCAGTTCCTTCTGTTTTTCTTTCCTCTTTAGTGTTCCATCATCCTATTCACAACTGAATTTGGCTGCCTGTGTGTAATAACCTATAAGCTCACCATTTATTTCAAGACCTCAGTCACTTAGGATTTAAATACTGGAGTATAATGAACTACTCTTTGATTTTTATCCAGGCCATTTTAGTATAGCAGTTGTTAATACATAGGTCAGATTATTTTTTTTCTCTTTCATATGTGACAAATCTGTTAAACATGTAAACAGCAAAATTACATAGTTTGTGATTTAAAATGATGACTTTTTTATGTAAATTAGACATTTTCAGAAATATAGGAGATATTTATACTAAATATACTAAGCCACATTTCAAATGTCATTTTGAGCTGATTTCCAAACCTTTGTATATGGAACTATTGTTCCACTTACGCACATTCATGCCATGCTCAGCACAAGCATAAGCAAACATTAGAATAAAACATTTTAGTAGTAATTACATTAATAAACACCTAACCCTTAACCAGCGGCCCATGGAGCCATTTTTGGGGGTTTTTCCAGCTTTTTAGGATTTAGTATTTCCTGCAAGACCGTTAACTACTTTCTTGAGAGGCTGTTGAGAGGCTGTTTTCTGTGTGTGTGTGTGTGTGTGTGTGTGTGTGTGTGTGTGTGTGTGTGTGTGTGTGTGTGTGTGTGTGTGTGTGTGTGTGTGTGTGTGTGTGTGTGTGTGTGTGTGTGTGTGTGTGTGTGTGTGTGTGTGTGTGTGTGTTATGTATAGATCTATTTCCAAGCGTACAGTAGTAATGCAATGGAAAGCCATTTCAGTGCTCATATTTATCTCCCCTCTCCTAATTCTATTTGATGGCATTGTCTACATACCCCTCTTATCCTGGGTCAGACCTTACTTCTTTCAGATAAAGACATCTTACCCTCCCATGTGTCAGGCAGCCTGACACACACTTCTCACATCACATACACCACCCTCGATGATCACACTGTCCCTACAGACACCACCAGGCCTTGTGTTTCCATCAAAGACACACCCCACACAGAGGGAATTACACAAAATAAGTAAACATTGAAGCAAATTAGTTGACTTCAAAAGACACACCCCACACAGAGGGAATTACACAAAATAAGTAAACATTGAAGCAAATTAGTTGACTTCCAACATATGCAGACCGCTGCAACTTATTCAAGGGACGTAATGACCATTTGATAAATAGTGACACTTACAGTGATTTACGTCCCATTAGCCTAAGTGAGAAAGATACTAGAGACACTAGAACCATAGCAAAGCAACGCTTACAGGATATGATGTCATGACATGACATCACTTACATTCAGCTGGGTGAGTTCTAATTAAGGCTCCCATCTGTCACCCACAATTTGCAAAGTATGTTTTTAGGCACGAGGCCCTATTTCTTAGTCAGACCATTCCTGCAATCTTTGCTTGAAACGATGATGCTCAGACTGTGAATTTGAAGGGCTGTGTTTAAAGGCACCGTTCTTTGTCACTTAATGCTGAGGTATGTCTGGTTGGTCAGATAAGATTAAATAAAGGGGACATATTTCTGATAGGTGGCACGCAAAACATAAAATCTTCTTACCTGATAATAATCTCATATCACTCTTTGGGAGGCTCTGTACACATAGACAGAGAGGGTATGGCACCTGAAACTCCACACTTTTAAATGCTCTGCCAAAGCTCTTTCACTTTTCAAAATAACATGTTTTGAGCAGTTAAATGAATGTCCATTCTCCTGAAAGTGAACTGGACTGGGGTCTGACGTGCAAATGCAGAGGGTGATAAAAATCGCTTTCTCTGGTATGTATTTCCTTCACAGTTGGAGGGGTATCAGACTGGCTCTGTGCTCTTTCAGGCTAAGTGAGGCTTACTATACCGATTCCAAATCTGATAACTACTCACAATCTAACACCACAGGTGAAAAGGTTTAAATGCCCATTGTAAACACATCAAACAGAGGGGATTTCTAACCTGCCTTTTTCATTGTGACCAAATGTTTTGGCTTGAAAATTTAGTTCATTCTATAATGAGTGTTGTGGAATACAAGGGTTGGATAAAAGTAAGATTTTAAACATTTGTCCTGCTTGTTCAGATTATATAACCAGCTCTGGTATTCTTCTGTGTTACACACAATACATACTGACCATTTAAGAATCTGATGGGCAGCAGCCTAAACAGTATTTGGACACTTCAGTGATTTTTTTATTAATCACTTTTCATTAGAAAACAAAATAACAAACCTGTGGAGCTTTATAAATCATCTTTGTGGAAGTGCTGTACATTCTATTACCACTAGATGGTAACAATTCTGCATATCTTTTTCTTTCACAAAAATCTTCCAGGGAAGTTGAAATATCAGTATAAACAATAAAGTTTAATGAAAGACAAAGTTATGTGACAGATTAATTGTTGTAAGAAATGCTTCTGGTCTGGCTTTGTTTTTCTTTCATTAAATTTGGAATGAACTGTTCTTGAGTGTAATATCCTGAGGTGTTAAGTATCCTACTAGCTATTTTAATGGATTCCATTGCACAGTAACTTTCCACTTGTGCCATTGATTTCATAGTGCTTTACAAGTGCCATGGGACATACAGCTTTGGCTCTTTATGATTTTACCATTAAATCTGTGGCTGAAATCTCATATGCAATGATTTACATTCTTTGTATATATTTGCAAGGGATGCAAATGTAAAATAAATTTAATATATACTAAAACAATGCATCTCATATTTTGTATTCTTATATATTATATATGCAATTTTTATATTAAAGCTATATAAGACATTTAAATATAATCCAAAGTTTAATGGAATTATTATAGTTACTACTTGCCACCAGTGTCATAAAATAAAGTTCTAAAATATTCTTACTGTTTAACTGAGATTACTGTATTACAATTAACAGTAAAATAATGCATTTGCAAACAACAATGGATTTCTTAATTATAATTATTTCCTTTGGACCATCATATTTAAACTAAATACATATTCCTATGTGTTCAATGTATCTCTTCCTAATGTCACCTGTTCACACAGCAGTTTCTTACATTAAGATCATTAAAACAAATAGAAGTGTTTCACTTTTCGGCTGTAGGTAGGCGAAGACATAAAATATAATGAATTTATAGTAAGTAGGCGGGTCCGATCTTTGCTGTTCTGTAGTGTGTGGGCGGAGACAGAAACGTAAGTCACGAATGCCCCGCCCCTGTTTAGAGGGTTTGAGACAGGAGGAGAGCGAAAGTTCAGTGAGCGCCAGTAGAGATGTGAGCAGTGCACAACAGACACTCTACATGCTTCTTACGGACTATATGCAACTCGCAAGTTTGGAGATAAGCGAAGACAGGTACAAATATGTTGTTTTTAATGTTGAACGTCTCCTGATGCCGTTATGTTTACTAATGCGGTGCTGGCTGAACTTACATATAAAGTGCACGCGCGCTTTTTATAGAAATATATGACGAGCCTGGACAGTGAACATCATTTTATATCACATGAAGACTTTGTAAACGGATATTTTTTAGACAGGTTTCATATCAAAGGGAAATCCATTTTTTGCGTTTTAACTGGATGACAAACGAAACATTCATTGAAACTGTGAATCCAAGCACTGTCTATGGAACTACACAATCACCTATAACACTTCCTTTCCAAATTTATCCTCTCTTCAGGCTGTATACGCCAGGAAAGTTTGCTTGGCTCACCTCTTTAAGGAAGGCTGACTGCAAATCCAGCATGGGAAGCTCACCTCTTACAATTGTGATTTCTCTGTGGTGTCAGCTGGTTGTTGCTGTTAACAGCCTAGAAATTAGCTTCTATGACCTGGAGAGAGAAAGACCGGCTAAATGTGAGCCTATCGCCATCCCCATGTGCCAGGGCATTGGGTACAATCTCACACGGATGCCCAACTTTATGGGCCATGACAGTCAGAGGGAAGCGGCAATAAAACTGAATGAATTCGCCCCTCTGGTGGAATATGGTTGCGACGTGCACTTGAGATTTTTCCTATGCTCTCTTTATGCTCCCATGTGCACGGACCAAGTGTCCACATCCATTCCTGCTTGTCGTCCAATGTGTGAACAGGCACGTCAGAAGTGTTCACCCATAATGGAGAAGTTTAATTATGCCTGGCCAGATTCTTTGGATTGTTCTAAACTGCCCACAAGAAATGACCCCAATGCACTATGTATGGAAGCTCCAGAAAATGATACCAAAACAGAGACCAAGAAAGGAGAAGGTATGTTGCCTGTACCACCAAGACCCAGGCAGCCTGGCGCTGGAAACGGACGCTCTGGGGGTAGCGTGGGAATCTGTGAGAACCCGGAAAAGTTTCAGTATGTGGAAAAAAGTGAAACTTGTGCACCACGTTGCTCATCGGCAGTAGATGTGTTCTGGTCTAGACAGGATAAGGACTTTGCATTCATTTGGATGGCAGTATGGTCGACTTTGTGCTTTGTGTCAACAGCTTTTACAGTCCTTACCTTCCTGCTTGATCCTCATCGCTTTCAGTATCCAGAGCGACCCATCATCTTCCTCTCTATGTGCTATAATGTTTACTCTGTTGCATTTATTATTCGGTCTGTCGCCGGGGCAGAGAACATTGCATGTGACCGTGAGAATGGAGAGCTGTATATCATCCAAGAGGGCCTAGAGAGCACAGGTTGTACCATAGTCTTCCTCATCCTCTACTATTTTGGAATGGCAAGCTCCATCTGGTGGGTTATCCTCACTATTACCTGGTTCCTAGCTGCAGGTAAGAAATGGGGTCATGAAGCTATTGAATCGCACAGCAGTTACTTCCACATGGCTGCGTGGGGTATACCTGCCCTGAAGACCATAGTCATCCTTACTATGCGTAAAGTTGCAGGCGATGAGCTCACCGGACTGTGCTATGTGGGCAGTATGGATGTGGGGGCACTAACGGGCTTTGTTCTTGTACCACTGTCCTGCTATCTCGTCATCGGAACATCTTTCATCTTGACTGGTTTTGTGGCGCTCTTTCACATCAGAAAGGTGATGAAAACCGAAGGCACCAACACAGAAAAGCTGGAAAAGTTGATGGTAAAAATCGGCATATACTCTATCCTCTACACAGTTCCTGCCACCTGCGTCATTATATGCTACTTCTATGAGAGACTAAACATGGACTATTGGAAATTTAGAGGTGTGCAGAGCAAGTGTACCACATTCCCGGGACGTAGGAATGAGGATTGCTCCCTGGAGTCTTCAGTGCCCACAGTGGCTGTGTTTATGGTGAAGATCTTCATGTCGCTGGTGGTGGGCATAACCAGTGGTGTGTGGGTCTGGAGCTCTAAGACACTGCAGACTTGGCAGGGACTGTGCAGCAGGAAGTTAACAGACAGGACTTGCAGGAAACACTGCGGTGGGAGTTGCAGCACTGGTCACTGTCACTACAAAGCACCTGCCGTCATACTGCATATGTCTAAGACTGATCCCTACTCAGACAGTCCCACGCATGTATGAGTACATATCTGTAATTTAATACAAAGACTAAAGTGGCCTAATATTTGATGTTCTATATACAGGCAGAGCCCAGGCCTCTCTCTGTCACTGGGTATTGGACTTCACGAAAGGCAGATGCTGTGAAGCGATGGAAAGTAAATAAACACAACATTTCAGCTTCTCAGCAAATAATGGATTGGTTATCATTGCTTGTTACTTTTGCTTGCTATAGAAGAGGGGAAAATGATGACATGCAAAGCAAATCCCTTTTTGCATGAAGAAATTCACACAGTGTCCTCTTCTTAAAACCACCTAAATGCTTGTTAATATGTTTCGAGACTTATTTATTGTATATATATTTAATTTCTTGGTCTTGGCTTCTCACAAGATGGCATTTATGAGTCTGTCAGTCTGTTAAAAATATGTGCCTTTTTGCGAAGGAAAATAAAATGTTTATTTTCAACAGTTGTCTTAAATTCATTAATTGCAGTAGTTGTTTAAAAAGGGTGAATTGTTTACTTTGCACTACTTATATTTAGTATACTACTTGTACTAATAAAAAATACAATTTTGTTGTGCTATGCTACATGAAGTAACATTATTATTGTGACTGAATGCAAATACTTGTTGGTCAATGGTTTTAGGTTTTATTTAGAGTAGGAAGTTAAAAAGAAACACCTTGGTGAGACTTTCCACATGAACTGGAACAAGAAAATACATCAAAGTAATGCAAATATTTTGATGAAGAAAGCTACGTTTGCATCTGAAAGGTTCCCCCGGTTAAAATGCAAATCAATCCTTGAGGGACTCTTTCAGATGCCCTCAATAGACTGGGCTACCCCCAAATAACGCTTTAGGTGGCTACGGTTGTGTGCCTTTGTACGGCCCTGACGAAAATAAATCTCTGTTGTCCGTTTTCAGGGACTGTTTGGACAAAGTTGTGATTAATCTTGGATCATGGGGATTAAGCTTGTAGCGACAGCTTAAACGTATTTCAGATCCAGACAGTTTATATCACGTTTTACTCCATGTTCAGTCCTTTTCTTTCAGGCATTTACTAAGTTTTCTTTTCATTTCTCCCTATATGACAGAAAGTTCTGTAGCCACGCTCTTCTTTGAGCGCTTTTCCAGAACAGAAATCCCTGGTGATTTGCTCTCCCACATCCTCAAAGGGAATTGTTGAGCAGAGTGACACAGTAGCCTGGATTTCTCTGGTGTGAATGTTCACATCATCACTTTTAAACGTAAAGGTTGTTCTGGAATTATATTTTATTAATGAGCTGCACCACACACACACACATATCCAGATTCTCCTATTGTTGCATGTCGCTTCTGTCATCCCCCTGTGCTCCTTTGATGTCAGCCACTCATGCAAATAAAGGCACTTTTCTCTGACGCTTGATCCTGAGCATGTAGGGCTCCGATAGCGGCTTAAAATATATTTTCTTCACCCAACCCCCAGCTATTTATAACTTGCAGATCTGGGTTTGATGATTCATTCATATGCCGCTAAATGTTTCTACTCATTTTCTTCCTGGAGCTGGGTTGGTCATTTATTGGTATTGACAATTAGGCAATCTACACATGTGCCAAACCAACAGAATGTCATTTATGTATTACATGAATCTGTGGCATAGGAGCGTTACACAGCCCTTAAATGGACTGGGCATTTGATGAGCTAGTCATTGGTCTGATATTGATTGCCATGCCAATTACAACAAGGCACAGGTCTATAAGGAATTTTATTTCCAGCACTGTTTACACATTTTATAAATGGTGATAGATTCATAGTGCATTCCATATAGTCGTGGTACTTTATCCTAACTGTGTGTAGTTTCATTTGTGAGACTAAATGTTTAGTTCTTTTTTTACTTTTTTTACTAATTTAGTTTTGGGCAGTAAAATTAAGCAGTTGACAAAAATGATTTTTTAATACATATGTAGACCTGCTATTTAGGATATTAGCATATGCAAATGCCTGTATATGCTTAGTTACTCCCACTAAGTTTGACCTTACCAAATATTAGAAAGGCCTCTGTTTGTGTTCACCAAGTCCATGGTTCATTCCTCATTGATGAATTATGTGCCTTATAACATGTCCAAAATGGTGTCAGCGTTGTATATGAGGTTTGTATATCTAAACCACATACAGAATATCTGCCTGAAAAATGAACTTTCTTAAACAGACACAATATAGTTTTGTCTCAACTGTTACGTGATCCACTTTGTTTTGTTCTTTAAACTGACAGCTGCATGTGTCATTTACCCAAAGTCATCAAAACAGGTACCAGAGAATCTCCTCTGAGAAAGCTTTGGAAAGTACACACGTCCTTTAGCAGTCACTGGTTCAGAGCAGGCCGCTGAGCTCTGCTCGCGTTTTATGACAGAGTGTTTTGGTATTTTTCAGCTCAGGTTGCCTCTCTGGAGGCGTGCTTTACCTCAATCACAATGTCAGTAAACTGCATCTGGTACAAGACTGTGTATGTGTGTGTTTGTCCAAGGGCCTCAATTAAAATGACTCAGTCCGGCAGCTTACATATGAAGTGCACCTGCCCAACCACAAACGTGAGGTGAATACTCACATGCATTCTGATATATTCACATTTTATTCACTTCTCATGCACACACTTAAAATATACATGTAAATCTCAAATTAGGCTTTTGATGAAGGTGAAAACTCCCAGGCAAACAAAGCTTTATTCATTTTCAAAAAAAGGGTTACTAAAAAAATGAAAATTCTGGCAATATTTACTCACCCTCAGGTCATTCCAAACCTTAATGCTGTCATTTTTTCCATGGAAAACAGAGAAGGGGATTTTTTTGTAGAATCTTCACACTTCCATACCATTATAAAAGTAGTTCATAGTAGTTTTAGGAATTGATTAAGGAATAGATTGACAGGATTTAAGCAACTTCAAACAAAGTGACATTTGCCTTTTTACTTTCCTAAGCCAATAACAAACTGCCATAAAAGGGGCAATTTTTGTGAATTATTACTACACAGGTGTAGTTTTTCCACAAGAACTATAGACTTTGATCAATGTTATCTGTTATTATTTAAATGTTTTGTTTAAATATTTAAAGTGTGCATGAATTTCTTTAAAATAAATGTAACTTGCTCTGGCTTGTTATTTATTGCAAAACATAGAAAAGGGCTTTAAGTGTGTCTTGTATGTGGTGGGATGGATTTAATATGCTGCCTTCTCATCTGTCCGGCTGAGCAGAGTGTGAGAGATGCTGTCCGGTCATGTGTTTGATTAAAAGAGGATCTTTATGAGATGTTTACCCCCCTCCACCCAAACCCCAGCCATGCTTATCAGTCCACATCCATCCACCCACCCCTCAGGAAAGAAGAAAGAGAGAGGGGGGAGCAAAGAGAATAAAAGAAGCCCTCATTACGCTCATCAACTCCCTCCACCCTCCCCTGCCCTCCAGAGAACTATCCCTTTTCTGCACTGTTTTGATGTGTAAATGAGCACATTGAAAACCTGCAGGCTTAAAAGACAAGCTTTCCATGAAAATGTGCCAGTCGCTTCGCAGTGGGGTTCAAACATAGATCCACTCAGCTTCACTCACCAATGATGCTCCTGTTTTACTCAGATGGACATGGACACACACACACAGTTTTGTGCATATAGGTCATTATTTATGCTTTTTGACATGTTGTTTAAATATCCACCACGGCACAAACTAAAGAACTTACCACAGCCTTGACCAAAGTTGTGTCTTCTTGAGCCTTGACTTGAGTGCTTCTGGTGTGATCTGCGTTTCAGAGTGATGGTAATGATGTGTGATGGTAATGACATTTTTTTCACTTTTTGTGGAAAAGGCTGGATTAGGTCTGGAAGTGCTAGAACATAGTATAAAAATTATTTATGAATTACAATTTTGCAATGATATTTTCACATCATTTTAAAATACTCAAATGAATCACATGCTCACTTCTGAGAGATACAGTAAGCAGTTTAAATCTATTACAATGTTCTTGTAAAACTAGAATGGTTCCTTTTTTATTTCAGCCAGTGTTTTACATGCATTCAAACGCATGCATTATTAAACTTCATAGAACCATGAATTAAAATATTCACATTTGTAATACATTTTCCAGTCTTATTGTGATCAATTCATTAGTAAATGTTACTAAAATTACACTGTTACATATTTTATGTAATAGTCCTGTGGCGTATTGTATTGTAACGGTACTGTCATTGTGCACAGGTATGTAGATTTATTTTGGTCTTTTGTTGTGTTATGTAGCTCTTTTTGTCAATGTGTTTTGTGTGGTATCAGCTGTATATAGTTGTAATGACAATAAAGCTCTCTGGAACTTGAACTTTGTTTTTGTAATTTTTGGTTAAAAGTTGTAGTTGTGTTAGTGAAGCTTAAAAATGAAGCTTTTGACTTTCCATTTTATCTTACTGTTGTTTTGGGTAGGAAAAAAAATTGCCTAACACGTCTTAACCACTTCACTCCAACTACCTGTCTGCTACTAGTTGTGACCACTAAATGAAACTTGGTGAATGAAAATTTGAAATATGGCCAGCAGACATATTTTCATTTACCCCCCAAAACCCTGTTCTCTGTTTCCAAATGACCAAGATCCTGTATCCACTGGCTTGGGTTTTTAAACTCTGAAGTAGTAGTTTTAAAAGGTTACAGTTTTGTTTTGTTCAAGTTATTTTACTCCTAAATTAAACTGAACAAGTGAGAGAAACACACACTAACTTGCATTGTGTTGTTTTTGTGTCTTAACCAGTGTTGTCACACACAAATTCAGATACTGTAAAGTTCACCCAAACAAAATATAACCTATTAAATGAGTTCAAGTCTGAAGCTGCCAAAGGTAAAATAGCGCAAGTTTAGTTACAAAAACGGTGGTCTTTGCGTGACAGGAAAATATGCACGAAATATCCCAAAAATATTTTTTTAAAAAACATTGAAATTCTTTGAATAACACGCAATCTACCCAGATTCCAAAATATTGAAACAGTGCAGCCTTTGTCAGAGTTTGTGTTAATAAAAGACCCCAAAAAAGTTTTTTTTTAAACAAAAAAAAACACAGGACAAAAAACTTCAGGAGCATATAGTGGATTTTACCGACCATATCAAGTCTACCTCATTGGGTATAACCACAGCCTTCTGTTTTTGTGATTGTTCAAGTGTAATTGTTGTTTTACAGTCAAATAGAATAAACTTTTTGAATGCAACTGAAACGTCTTTTATTAAGCCACTGCAAACCCACTAAACCTACACTTTCACTAGATTTCACTAGAGTTATATATAGCACACATACACATGGTTTTAATCTCTCATTCTCTTCAGAACAGCTATATTTCAAAAATATATTTAACAAATGTATGTCAATGCAAAATCTGTGCCTAATTTCAAGTATATTCAAATACATGTAGAATTCTCTGCATTGCCACAAGAGGTGCTGTAGCAGGAAATGAGTGTAAAGTCTTGTAATGTGTACACTATAATGTCATGGTTAATTTTCTCTTATACCA
Organism: Yasuhikotakia modesta; assembly: GCA_036877545.1. Taxonomy (NCBI): domain Eukaryota; kingdom Metazoa; phylum Chordata; class Actinopteri; order Cypriniformes; family Botiidae; genus Yasuhikotakia; species Yasuhikotakia modesta. Next base: position 16,208 of record JBAJNP010001381.1, on the reverse strand, counting down.
ACACTTTTCTATTATAGAAACTGTTGCAACTTTTTATTTAACTATGAAGAGTTTTTGCAAAGTGGTTTGTTATACTAAAACTACATTGAAGTGCTACATTACTCTGAAAGCAAGTAAATTGCTGTCATGACACAATTTAATGATCACATTTAATTTAGTCACATTTAGTCAAAATTGGTCACATTTAATTTAGTCACATTAAGTCACAAAATCACCTTTAGTTGTGGATTACATTTAATCACTTTTAATCAAAAATGGCTAATAATGTAACATTTATTTAATTAATCCTCACTAACAAATGCCCCCACAGCACCCAACCACATCCCTATTTCAAAGTCATCCCGTAAGGTATGTTAATACTTAACTACCCCAATTAATTAAGCTAATACTGTACTGTTAATAACTAAAAATCTGCACCACAATTCCAATGCATTTACAGTATTTGTCAGTTATTTGCATCTGCTTGCTTTGAGTAATTCCTCTAAGTCTCCAGCTTTACCACACTTTTAAATGTTTTTGTCACTCTGAAAAAGAGATAAAAGAAAAACATGATGGAAAGAAAATATGAAAGTTAATAGGTCATAATTTGCATGATCTCCAGACATGCGAAACTCAGTAAATCAGAGATTTAGGTCTTAAAAAAATCTGTCTTTCGTCTTCTCTCGCTTTGAAAAACCATATTAAAAGGAACGCAAAGCTTAGCCCAAATTTGCAGTCTGTTTCATCATGTTGTTCAGAAGTTGCAATAAATAGGAAAAGAGATGCCAGGGGATGTCAAGATATTTGCAACATACTCAAGCGCCCTCATTTTTCCATTTTTCCTTATCTATGAGAGGAACCCTTGTGCTATTTTAGTATTTAAGAGACATTATTTGAAGAGATATTGTTTGTAGTCTTTTAAATTTTACACATTGCCCACAGGAGTACAGAGTCAGTAGTGACTATGTACAACTGAAGCAGCATGGCTGTTTTCATTTCTCCGGTTTTCAAAGTGATGTGAGCACACGGTGACGGTAGCCGTTTGTCGGGGTGACAAAGTGACGAGCCCTCAACAGTGCCTTCCATCGCAGGTTGCCGTGAAGCATGATCACAGGCGATGTGTTATCTAGGTCAGGCGTTTTGGACACGGAGGGTTCTGCCATTTTGATTCCAGTTGCTAGGCAGCACCCCTCTCTAATCTACAGTACCAAAGTCTCTCCAGAGAGAGCAAGAGAGACAGAGAGATCAACAAGCAGAAGCAGTGAGTGAAAAAAACAACAAAGAGCTTTAAACGGTGCAATGTCATTGTCTGGTTTTAGAAACAGAGGCAGGAATTGGGCAGCTGGGGGTCAACAGTGTGGAGATGTAAGATGAGAGTTTATCAGTGTCTTGCTTAGACCTGTCTTTGATCTTCTGCACCCTCTGCATTCTGTTTTCTTTAACACACAAACATCCTTGTCCTGACTTACATTAAAAATGTGTCTCTCTCTTGTTCTCTAAAAAAAACACAAACCATGTAAGTTCCCTACTCTCTAAAGTTTTTTCTGAGTTTTGACCAAAACCTCTATAAAGTTTCTCTAAAAATTTTTAGTGGGTTTAAGAAGGCTTCCCAGTCTGGGCAAGCTTGTTTTCAGCTGATCTAACTCCTCTTACAACCTTGCTTGTTCAGCTTGTCTAAACGTTCAGCTTGTTTAGTTAGGATGTCATGGCCTGGTTAGGCTGGAAGACTGAGCTTGTCGCAATGCATTCTGGGATTGCCTTCTTCACAAAGGAAACATGCAATGCTGTCAGAACAAGGGTTTTTAGATTATGTTGCTATTTTCGAGCTGGCTTTTGAGTGGCAGTTTGTTTTCCATGTACTAATCGGATTTGAAGACATAGCGGCAGATACATTTTTGATATCAGCTAAAACAGACTAAAAACTTAAATGTTAAATTGCGCCCATGAGCTTGTAACTGCAGCATCACGGTGTGCTGCTAAGCCCTCTCTTTCTCTACCTTCTTATCTCTATATCTTCTTTTTTTTGTCTCTAGAGATCACTCAAACATTCTGTATATGTCCGTGTGAGAGAAAAGTGAGACCAAGAGACATCGAGTGCAGTCTGCTTGATGATGTACTTTAATCTTTTTTTCTGTTTCATGAAAATGTAGTTCAAAGTGGACTATTTTCAAGCAATGAAGCCCATATCAGTTAACCCTGGATTTAAAAGGAACTGAATTCACTTCATACAAACACAATTGCACCACACAATTGTGTATCTGTAATTATTTCTTTATAAATATAAAATGGTTTGCTGATGTAATATACAGAAACAAAACAATATGATATATAACATCACAAAATGTTTAAGTAATGTTAGTGCAATTAACAATTAATAACGGTAAAGAATTAATTCTAACAGGCTGCTTTTTCCTAGCTCATAATATTAATGAAAATCACGTTTCATTCAGATGATACGTATTAATAGACGTACCTCTGCAATCATCATGGTCATGTGTTTTGGAGGTGTGGAGAGTGCTCTGAAGGGGTGAAGCTTGGTACGCTAACCTCTTTGAAATTGCCTACAGTACCTTTAGATTATTGTAGAGATCATTTTTTAGACTTGAAGTCTGAAAGCTGAAGTCTCCATTTAATTTCACTGCTGTCTAGAATAAGCATGAGAGATATTATTGCGACTTCATTAGATTTTTTGTGTGGCTGACTGTAAAATTGCATCAGGGTGAGTTTGACTCATGGAGTATGGAGCATGAGTCAAGGCATCTGGACATGCACTCACTGCAGAAAACCTCTTCAAACAGACATGCGCTCATATCAGAGAGAGCTGTACTGATTGATCTCCAGTCCTCCATGCATTTGATGTACACTTCTCCTCTGCTTTAAAGCATGCATGCTTTTAATCCTTTAACTTTATTTTCTCATCTTACCATTCCTAGGTGAGGTCAGGATTTCAAATCAGAATTTGAGCTCAAAGCGTAACAGATATTGCAGACAGATTATGAAAAAATGAATATTTAGTTGATTTGTGTGCATAACATTAACCGTAAATTTATAGTGATAAAAATGTTACATTCTAGTAACAAAGTGTAGTCATAATGAAACTATCACTCAGTGGGGACTAGAAGTTCTGAATAAAATGTTGGTTCTCAATAAAAATCTAATATTATGCCTCTTTTAAAACTTACAAGCATTGAAAATCAAAGTTTATATTATTTGTGTAAAGTGTCATATATGTCAGCAAAATACAGCAATGTGCTTCTCAGCATATTGGATGCTATACCGCAGCATATGTTAACAGCACTGAAAGCTTTCATGTCCCTTTTACCCATTCATTCACTCACCCGTTTCTTTCTGTCTCTTGTTGTGGAGAGCCGTGTAGGGGTGTAGATAATGCTGTTAGAGAACTTTATAATGAAGTTAACCCTCTATTTTCCTCTTCATTCTGACCATCAGCCATTATTCCACCAAACCCTTGAAGAGAAGAGCAAGGGTCAGAGGTCAGGGGGTGTGTGTGTGGTGAGAAAGGGTGTGTATGGAGCTTTGTAATTAAGCAAAGCTTCAATAGGGATATTGAAGGCTTATATAGAGTCTTTACATCTAAATAGTTCAGATTTTTTTAACAATATAAAATGTAAACTGTTTTTGAAATTGGAACATTTAATTGTTACAAGAAATCATTAATAAAATATAAAATGTCAGTAAATTAACATCATATACACAACTGTTAAAATCTACACACACAATCCACCACCATTGTGGTGAGTTACCAACAGTAAATCCCTTTATATAAACCATATGTAATACATAATATACTTACTATACATTCAATACTTATAAAATAACCTTCTTTACACACAATATACATAATAATATACAATAACATACCACATAACAAAACATTTTATTATAGGTAAGTGGTTTAAAATGTTAAACAAGTATGTTCTCTTGTAATTCCAGAAGACAAAAGTGGTTTTGGTGTTGTCTGCTGCCTAACAATATGAGGCATGTATTGTCTGAACAGCAACCATGCCCAACCATGCTTCACTGCAGTACAATTTAGAATGTAAAGGGAGGCTCTCATTTGAGACACACCCCATGCAGACCTCTGTGCACAGTGACCTGTGAAATGTGTTAAGCCCCCCCCAAGCAAAAAGCCCCTTTTATATAGAAATAGAATTAAATATGTTCTATTCAACTGGTAAGTTAAAATTTTACTTTCTCTGTCCGCTTATCTTCAGCTACATTTTCACATTCCATCCCCCATAAAGTTCCAAACACACAATGAAGTTTGTTTATATAATTCCACCATTCACAGCATTAGAAAGTGTTAACTTTCTGTACAGATCCTATTCACTTTTAATAAACAAGCAAAAGTGACGATGTGCAAGTGGTAGTAGTATTAGGCAGGCGCTGTTTCTTTAATATTGTTATCAGCCAATTACAGTGATGTGGAAATTATGCCTCATTTCATACATATTGTTTGTTTACCCCCCATCAGGCTTAAGGAATTTAAGCTTCCCCTTCCACTGGTATCAGTTTTGACTGACTAAGTATCAATTTGGTGTTCAATGTGCCAATTATTATCTTATTTTGTTATTTGTAATATTTGTACTTTTTTTATTTTATGACTGATTATTTTGTATTTTTTGAGGATTTGCCTCCCCACTACATGCCCGTACTGTATAGACACATACACGGTATCTTTTGTATGGTACCAGTGAGTACAGGCCTGTAAGCACTGTTGCCCTGACTCAGGCTTTTTTGGCAGATATTTTGGCATCATTCATGAATCGTTCAAAGGCACAGTGTTGAGTAAGTGCACACGTTGAGTCATAAATGCCCAGCAGTCATTGAACCACAGAGTACAAACATCTGTATGTGATGTTGAGAAGCTTGTGCTACGTGCTACACAACACAACATGCTAAGCTAGTAAAATAGAAGCTGTATAGAGAGCCAGCAATAATTCTGTTTTGTTCTGGTATTTTATTTGGAGCCAAACGATAGTGACCTTTGATATTTTCTGCAGCACTCGCAGTTCCCAAAGTGAGGCTGTGTGAGAGCGGCAGTCTCTCCTGTCGTGTTTTATGTCCTTTAGCCGGACATGACTCGCCATTCTGTACTAATTACACCTTTCCTGTGTTTCTTTATGGGCTGTGTTTGCTTTGTATGATGCATCTGGCTCTGTTTACGGTGGAGCACAGTTGCTCGTAAAGCCCACCTGCTCTATAGGGGGCCGTATCAGCATTGGTGCCCATTAGTGATTCCCAGACCCCAGACTGAATGCTAACTGCAACATATGAGACTTTTTCTTAGTCAGCTCAGCTCTCTAAAACCTTGCTATCAACTGCAGACACCGGAAGCTGCAGTGTTCAGTGAAGAGTCCACTAACATTTTACATTAGTATGCTGCAAAGCTAGCTAATAAATATCAGCAAACATAAAAACAGACAACACATAGAAATACTGGGTAAAACGGTTTCTATGCCAACACTCGTAATGGCATTGTGGGTGAAAGTGTAGCTTTGTTAATGATGTCCACAAAACTCTTAATTGCTACATACATTTATCTCTGTACAGAAAGGAAGTTCACCAGGTAACAACAGCTATAGAAGTATCAAACTATCATATGTGATCTGTTTAAAAAATAATTGTCAAAACCTTAAAACGACAGTAATATCACATGACAGAGACACATTATTATTGATGAAAGTGGTTAATTTAATCAATAAATGTCATGAAATGTCTAAAACATTTTGGCTAAATGTTATAATGTAATCATTTAACACATTTTTTTGCTTGGAAGTGCACCTATAATGCCTAAAGCACTGACTAGTAAGAAGCTCTTTAGAGCCATTATGTGGTATTTCCGTCAATAAGACACATTAAAGGTAAATGATCCATTTATATGCACAGTGCCAACGGTTTCACGGGTTCAGTTCTGTTGCGAGGCCCTGTGTTTTGCTTGGCTTGGCTGGAGGGTCAGTGCAGTAATAGTCTCCTGTCTTCTTTCAGCAACTTTATCGCACCCTCAATTGCAGCTTATGGGAGAGGCCAGAGAGAGGCCAGAGGGATGTGAGGGGGAGTGAGAGTGTGGGTACAAGCAACCATGTGTGATCCTGTAAAAGTGTATGTTTGGATACAATGGGGATAGAGGGGTGGTATGCTGGGAGAGCACTCCGACTAAGCCCACTACAAAACACGAGATGAATTCTGCTGAAGTCTCAAGTGTCATAAAGGCGGCACAGGGCCAGCAGTGTGTGAGTGTGTGTGGGTGTATGATAGGGTCAAGGGATTAACAGCTGGTATAAGAGTCTCAGGGCTGCTACGCTCCAGCACACACACAAAACAAATCTAAACAATCTCTCTGTAACACAATCAAAGCTGTGGCAAGAGATCTGCTACTAAAATAAATGTTATGGGAGGGGAACAGTAAGAAAAGGAGACAGAGAGAGAGTGTGTGTATTTATGTTTGTGAACTAGAAATTACAAAAATGAAGATACAGAGACAAAGGGAGTCCAAGCTCTTGTCAAAACAGCCCACCTCTGGCTAAGTATGTGGAAGTGGTTGCAGGCCTGAGTTTACTATTAGTGTTCTGAGTTGTTGTTTGTGTGTTGCTATGTGGTTACTAAGGTGTTGAATGTTTAAGTTCATTGATAAGGTGTTTTGAATGCAGTTGCTAGGGTGCTCCAAGTGGTTGCTGGTTGCGTCTGGAATGTTGGTATGTGGTTGTTAATAGACAATCACAAAAACCCATCCCCCCAAATGTGTCTATAATATTTTAGTCCTCAAGATCAAATCACTTTGTAATAGTCATTTTAATAATTTGAATTTTAATAGTAATTTGTGTAATTTTGTAATAGTGAAAAGTAATAGCAGACCTCTCTTCAGCAAGTAGGGATGCTTGACTGTTACATCTCACTAACATCTGGACTTGCTAGGGTCATCGGCTCAGAGCACAAAGTCTTGTGTGTGTTATTATGTGACTGTGTTTTAAGTAAGTGTTGTGTGGGCATGACAGGGTTAAAGGATCTTTGGGGTTAGTTTTTAATTAAAAGTGTAAGTAATGCCCCACGGCGAGGGCGGAACATGTCTGTGTTTGTCTTCAGGATGGGTGTAAAATGGGATTATGGGATGGCATGTGTCCACATATGTGTGTGTCTGTAAATTAAGGCCACACTGAAGTCGTTAAGGGTGCAAAATTACCTCTCCTTATTAAGCTCCCTATTTCTTCTCCGTCGTACTTCTGTTTGTTTTTGGCTAAGCAGAACACCTTCGCCTTTCCACACAGAAACCCTTTTGTTTTAGACCCTCCTTCTTCCTTTCCATGTTCATGTCCATCAACAAATAAATTAACAGAGAAATATTGTAACTATTAATATTATGCTGCATCAGTAACGTTCTATAGCGAAGCAATTCATTACACAAAAACATTATTAATGTTAAATACCCGTGAGTACATATGATACAGCAGACAAACCGCACTAGCTCTTTATAGTTCCTGAGGCTGTGTAAATGTTACAGATCCAATTTTGAAGACCATCCATCACCATGTCTTTCCATATTGTGAGCTCCTGGGGATGAAACTGAGTTTTCCCATGTGGTCTTGTGAGTGGGCTTCTGTATGACTGAGTGGTGCGTACCGGTGCGGTTGGAATAGCAAAGGCTGGTGCGTGCGAATGGAATGGGGCCCGTGGAGGTCTTCAATTGGCTCTTTCAGGCAAAGAAACACAGTCAGTGTGTTCCCAGAGAGACTCACACTTACACTGCCTGTTTAACACAGCCACGGGCATTTAAAGTGTTCAGAGTGGATTCATAGTTGTTGATCGTGCTACAGATATAGTTCCTGTTTTGCTTGGGTAAGAGAAAGAAAGAAGTGCTGTGTCGGTTCCATGGTGTTAAAAGGTAATACTGTGGTTAAATGTTTATGAGGTGTGCTTATGTTTAACAGCTTACGATAAGATGATTAGTGCTAACATTTTAAAGAAACTCCTTTTAATTTCCTCCAACACTTTTAACTGTAAATATATAGCATTCCACTGAGTGCCGTATTGGATTTTTAAAATGAGATTCGGTGTTATCGTCATGGAGCCAGCATGCCACCATGCTTTTAATATAGATTCTGTTTCAATTGCTTAATCAATTGCTGTATCAATTCATTTAAGGCATTCATTAACCCCCTAGAGTCGTATTTAAGCATCTGTCTTTGTTCACTTTCATTATAAAGCTGGGAAAAGCCATGATATTATTTCATACTCTAATTCTGTTCAGCCGAAAGTCATATATTGCTTTAGGCTGCCTTGAGGGTAATTTATGGGCCAATTTTGGGGTGGAGTATTGCTTTAAGAAGGTCCTGTATGTTTACCTGGCCCCAATCTGGCACATTTCTTAAGACCCATTTACATAAAGCACATTCTTTCATGTGTAGTTTGTACATCCCTTAATGTATTTGAACACTTGTATTGATGACCATTAGTGGCTCTGTTTTAAAGTTGGTCCTACAGAGCTGCTTTGTTCACCATGGCCATCCTGCCACAGTGCCCAGGTCGGGTCTCCTGTCGCTGGGGCTGCAGCAGCCATCAGACCTGTCTGGGTATGATTACCTTCACATCTGTAATGGATTACTGCTCCCCCGACCATTCAAAGACTCTTTTATAGGCCCGACGGTCTCTTACTGTTCCTTAACACACACATACCGATTCACACTCACGTGAAGTCCAAAAGCACAAACACTTGTACTATTCACTGTTTTTACCCTATGCACTGTAATTATCCTATGCAAACAAATACTTTCACATAAAATTTAGACACACACTCACTCACACATGAATTGGAAGGTCTTGGTTACACAGGCTTAAACACTGTGCAGAAAAATCCTCCCTTTTCCTGCAGCTCCTGCTAGACAGCTGCTTCTGCCTGTTTCTTTAATGGCTCGTTTGTGCTGCTTTGTGTGTGTGGGTAGGGATTGGTTTCTATTGTCACACACTTTGATGTCTTCATCTTTGATTCTTCTTAACTGTGCCGCATACACTATACAAAATCCTGTCTCTGTGAAAACATGGGCTGTATAATAATATGCTGCTCGGCCCTAGAACCAAAGCTAGTTAAAACATGTACAACCCAGATATGCTCACTTTGTTTACATAGCTATTATTATATAAACAGATATCTACCATTATATAAACAAACACTTGAATTAAAAAGCTATAAAATGGTATCGCTAATGGTATAGTGCATCTTCCATCACAGTTAAAAACTATATACCCTCTTTTTCTAAAATAGTGTGTGAATAAACATTTGACAGGTCAACATTTCAAAGAGAAGTGTGCACTTGCTGTTAAACATTGCTGTTACGCAGGACTAGTTATCATACTTGAAATATAACCCTTTTTCATTTCTGACAAAATGGCAATCCAATCAAATCAAGCAACAAGTATTTTTACTAGATTAAAGTAGTATTTATGCTTAACTGTAAAATTTTCCATCCATCATGTAGGAGACATTAAACAGCTTTCATACCTGTACAAATATTAGATTTTGCATACATTTAACTCTATAGAGAATAAGAGACTTTGTCAACAGTGCCGCCCTTGAGGGGGTCTGAGAAACTGATTGGGAACCCCCTCAAATGTGAACACAAAATGAATTTGCCACTTCCACTAAGCTCGCGTCCGAGGCCCCGCACCTGCTTGGTATGATCCTGTGCATCACATCTTGTGTGTGTGGGACACGTATTTCAATGCCATTTGTGTGTGTGTGCAGACTAGATGACGAGATGTTCAAACCCATTACTTTTACAACCTTAAAAACAACCAAAAATATATGTGTTTGATCTTCAAAAGAAAACCGGCAGGACAGGAGAGGAGAGACAAAAAAGCGATCCAGATTTCAAAGATTATTTTAGAACTTTACACAGCATTAAACACATGAAAAAGCTGGTCCATCATGGTCATTACTAAAGACATTTAGCTTTGAAATGGTGGACAATCAGCCAAACAGAGGCAGAGATCTTTCAAACATGATCTTACAAGAAACCTCGGATACCGGCAGACAAAAAATTACACAAAAAGCACTTTCATCAAAGTTCTCTGCATAGCACAAAACCGGACCTCACCTGGCAATGTCATCACAACATAATTCAATCAGGAACTTTGGCAGATGTGTTTGAAATGGGCATCCACACATACTATGGCTGCTATTTTTCTCAGAATGTTCCCGGTTTGTACTGCCTGACTACAACAGGCTCCTTCACTTTCCATCACAAGCACCTCACCTCATTCCCTCCTGTACATTACCGTAATTTACGCACACATTTATTCTATCGACAGGGTCACGTCTGTCTTTGTGCTTTCCTCAGTCTAATGTCCTATTTCCAAACGCCTCAAATATTCATTTCTATCTCAGGTTTTAGCCCAGTCTCTGTCCTCAGTGGAAAGTCTGGAGCCAGGCTGGCTGAGTGGCGACGTGAGGAAGGGCAATTACCTTCTGCCACCCGAGACATCCAACAAAAACACCACTGTGTAATTAAAGAATGAATGGAGTACCTCTCTTGCTCTTTCATGATTAGAGCACCATTATGCAGGGACAGGAGGAGCAGCGGGGGCTGGTACAGGAGCAAGAGTCACGACAAACATCTTTCATGGGATAAAAGACAAAAACCTCCTCAGATTTTGACAGCTGTGCATTGGCCTGCACAACGCAGCCTTCGTGAAACTAAGCCTCTTTTCAAAATTTTGTGAGGTGCTTTGCTGTCTAATATCTAAAGTACACAGGTAAGAAGTGTTAAACTCAGCTCATTGAGGGCCAGTGTCCTGCAGAGTTTAGCCCCACACACCTGCCTGGATGTTTCAAGTAATCCTGAAGACCTCAATTAGCTGGATCAAGTGTGTGAAATTAGGTTGAAGCTAAACTCAGCAGGACACTGGCCCTCCAGGAGCCAAGTTTGACACTCCTGACATTTTCCTGAACTTTATGAAATTTTAGAAGATAACTTAGCCACACCTTGTCTCTCAAACTTATTTAAAAGTAAGTAAAAGTAACTTTTACCAGGTGGTGATTTTGTTTAAATTTAAATCACAGAAAATAATAGATTTTAGAAATTAAACATGGTTTAATTAAAAAGATATTTTGTGTTATTTCCAGTTTCAAGAAGATAGCATTAGCATGCTGCAAGCTAAAAAAAAGTACACATTTTGACATTTACAGCCATCTTGCCGCAGTACATTCCTGTGAATTCCCAAAATTAAATACCTCTGAAGGCATCATTACTAATGTTTTGGAAATAGCTGCATTAAGGCATCTTAGTCATGCATGATGCAAAGTTCAGTAAGTTTTAAAACCCATCAAAGTGTAATTATGCCGTTGGATTAGACAGTGTTTTTATGTCTATCGATACTTTTTATGGCTCAGGTGAGAGAAATAGGAGGGAGCTAAAGCCCAGAAGGGAAGAACCAGGCAAAACTTGGACATGGTACAATGTTTTATTAAAAAGTAAAGAAATTACACAAAGAAAAAAAAATCTGTCCCCAAAGCTAGCAAGTCCCCAACTGGCAGTGACACTCTGTAAATAAAATAAAGGGATCTTTATAAAAGACTTTGG